>QJSC01011951.1:1164746-1242385 GCA_003697955.1 Calidris pygmaea
CCCTTTGTAAGCAGCCTGGGAATTATTCTTAATATCACACACCAAAAACCCAAGAGGGAGGAAAAGCTGCTGTATCCAAACGCGAGGACAGTGTTTAAGAGACCAAAAGGCAGTGATTTCGTCGAGAACTCCGCCAGCAATCCGAAGATGAATGCTTGTCATGGTTTCAGCCAAATTTACCAAAACCAGACTGACAGATGGCCCCTTCTCCTCCTCCCCCCGAAACAGAGAGGAAAGGAAGAGATGAAGAGATTCAGAAGTTTAGAATGAACTAAACTACTTTAATGAAGAATTAATATTAAAGTAAAAAAGAAAAAAAATAATGAAGTAGATACAATATATACAAAACTGTATCAAGCTCCTGGGATGACAGTCGCATCACCCTCAGGCACTGGGGAAGCCCCAAACTGGACTCAGGGATGGATGAGAACTGGGCTCCAGCTCTGGAGTCAGGAACACACGGATTGGGATCAAGGGCAGAAGAACAGACAGAGTCCTCTTCAGATGTCGGCCATCGAAGAAAAAGAGTTAACCCTTTGATCTTTTGAGCTTTTATACTGAGCATGGGGCAGATGGGATGGAATACCCCAGTTGGTCAGGTTTGGGTCTCCTGTCTTGTCCACTCCTCCCCACAGATGTGACCCCTCTACGTTTTTCCGTTTCCGACCCTCTAAGGGGCAAATAACGAAATTGGCTGACGTTGGTTGTTATAGCAATAAGTATAAGCTGGGGCCTCTCTGCAGACCATTCCTTGGCATGAAGCACAAACATTGGTCTTATTCTGAGAACGAGCAGTTTTCTCCACCATATGCTGTTTATTTCAGAGAGTTAGAAGAGGTCTAGCTAAGATGTAAAATTACAGAACAGCAAATTGGTTCTGTTTTACTGCAAACCAGGACAACGCTCTTCCATGTTCTAAAGAGCAAACCCATTCTGAAGGCCCTCAAATAGTCAGGACGTTGATTTCCATCTCTTACAAACAACAGCAAAGGGAACAGTTCAATACCCAGTAGCAAGGCACCGGTATATAAATTTTGTTAGATCTGGTCTTTTGATAAAACAGTAGAGACCGTGTTTCTTGCACATTCTGCCTATTAAACAGGAATCCTGGGTAGCTTTGGGGGCCCATTTATCTGTGAGATCTGAGAAGATTCCAACCCCGGGACACTGAAGATCTTCTTCTTTACCCGCGTCTTCCCAACTTCAAACATCCTCTTCTGCCATTTAATGTCATCAAGGGGTTATTTGACCACAAAGCTTTGGGGCCAGGAATCAGCCCCCTCCCGGCCCCCACCTCTTGGAAAAAGTCATCAAAGCAGCCAGGCGTTTGTGAAGAACTTCACCTTTCAAATCGCAACTACATGGGCTCCTCTCGGTGGGCAAAGGAGCTCCACGGGGGAAGGAAGATGTCTCTACAGATCAGCTCTAACAACCGAAGCCTTCATCTGTGTTTACTCTTAAACTGAGAATATGAATGACTTTTTGTTATTCATTTGACTCAAGACAAAAGGATAGGACTGTCAGAACCTATTCCCAGCTCCCCACATTCACCAGTTTCCACCTGAAATGCTTCTGGAAAACACGTGTCCCTTTAAAGGGGTAAGATCATGGTTCATGCCATAAGCACTCGCTCTGTGTAGAGAAGCCATGAAAACTTAAATTATCCGACAGATTTTGCAACTATTATTTTTTACAAATAAAATGGAGAGATGGGGAGGGACTCTGGATCAGGGAGGGGAGCCATAGGACAAGGGGGAAAGGTTTCAAACTGAAAGAGGGGAGATGGAGATGAGATCTCAGGCAGAACTTATTTGCTGTGAGGGTGGTGAGACCCTGGCCCAGGTTGCCCAGAGAAGCTGTGGCTGCCCCATCCTTGGAGGGGTTCAAGGCCAGGTTGGACGGGGCTTTAAGCAACCTGGTCTGCTGGGAGGTGTCCCTGCCCATGGCAGGGGGTTGGAACGCAATGATCTCTAAGGTCCTTTCTAGGAAAAACCATTCTAGGATTCTATGAAATTATTGTAAATTGTGGGTCTGGTAGTCAGATTTGATTTCATTAACCTCTTCTCCTTTGTGACTTATCAAAGAAAAGGGGAAAAAAAAATCCTATTTTAATTGAAAACAGCTTCACTATATTCAAAACTAATACAGGGAGAAGACACCAAAGAAGAACTCCATAGGATTTCTTCAGTAACACCAAGAAATAAATTTCTCCACCCTCCTTGAGACTGTAACAAGTGAAATGTGATGTCAGCAAATGACTATTTTAAAATCTAAATTACTAAAGTAACTCTTCTCCACCGTAATGAAACTTTCAAACTTCAATTTGCAGTTTTATGCTAAAAAAGCAGCTTCAACATACGGCTCTGTTGTTGAACCTCAGCAACAAATTCGTGTACCAACCATGCAAACCAACAGAAACCCCAGACTACACAAAACCTGGTCAAGGCTCTTCCAGACCAGTTTGACACATATCTTGACATATGTCAACTTGAAATTTTTAGCTAAACTGACCTCTTTGGAAATGTAAATTTCAGTATCACATGATTTCAAGTGGTTTTCATCGTTAATTCCATTCAAAGATGATATCAAATCACAGAATCAAATGGATGAGGTTGGCGGGGACCTCTGGAAGTCATCAACTCCAACCTCCCAACCCAGAGCCAGTTGCCCAGGACCATGTCCACATGGCTTTCGAGCACCTCCAAGGACAGAAATGCTACAACCTCCCTGGGCAACCTGTGCCAGCGCTTGCTCACCCTCACAGAATAAAAACATTTCCTGATGTTCAGAAGGAACCTCCTGTGTTTCACTTTGTGCCCATCGCCTCTGGTCCTGTCACTGGGCACCATTGAACAGAGCCTGGCTGTGTCCACTTTGCACCCTCCTTTGAAGTATTTATACACATTGTTAAGATCCCCCTTAAGTCTTCTCTTCTCCAGGCTGAACCCCCCCAACTCTCTCAGCCTGTCCTCACAGCAGAGAGGCTCCAGCCCTCCCAGAATCTCCGGGGCCTCCTCTGGCCCCGCTCCAATAGGTCCATGTCTCTCCTGTGCTGAGGCCCCAGAGCTGGAGGCAGCACTGGTGGGGGGGGTGTCCCCAGAGCGGAGCAGAGGGGCAGAATCCCCCCACCTCACCCTGCTGGCCACGCAGCCCAGGATGTGGGGGCCTTTCTGGGCTGCCAGAGCACAATGCCAGTTCATGTTGACCTTTTCAACCACCAACACCCCCAAGTCTTTCTCTTCAGGGCTAATCTCCAGTCATTCTCTGCCCAGCCTGGATTTGTGCTTGAGATTGCCTCAATCCAGGTGCAGTTGGCCTGGTTGAATGTCATGAGTTTCACATGGACCCACCTCTCCAGCCTGTCCAGGTCCCTCTGAACAGCATCCCTTCCACCCAGTTTATCAACCCCTCCACACAGCTTGGTGTTGTTGGTAAACTTGCTGAGGGTGCACTCAATCCCACTGTCCATGTCACCAACAAAGATGTTAAACAGCACTAGTCCCAGTACCAAACCCTGAAGAACACCACTCATCACTGGTTGCCACTTGGACATTGAGCTGTTGACCACAACTCTTTGAGTGCAGCCATCCAGCCAATTCCTTATCCAATCAGTGGTCCAACCATCAAATTCATGTCTCTCCAATCAGAGACAAGGAGGTCTCTAAATGATCTCTGAGAACTGCTTATGAAGCAGAACTTTTAAATATGGTTTGTAAAAAGCCTCCCAAGACAACAATCTCAGGGAGTGATAATTTTGCCACACTCTCTAATGAATTAAGCAGCCACTGTCAAAAGTTTTTCATCACTGAAGTGACACATCAGAACACATCCAACTCCGTGTTTCAACAGTCAAAAACCTACCCACAGTTTAAATCACTAGAAAGTTGAATCTTGTGCATCATTGATTCATCACCTCCATAGTTACAGAGGTGGAAACTTCCCTGACGGCTCCCTGGTTTGACGATGCCCTATAAAAACGTCTGTTCCAATTGATGATCCCCTCATTCGTAGAGTTCTGCCATTTCACAAGAAAGAAATCTGCTGCAAAAGGCATTTTAATAGCTCCAGTCTGATCCCCCAGAAAAGCCAATGTTGATAACTCATTTAAGCAAAGCAGCTCAAGAAAAGACTCTCGGGTCTTGTTTTTCATTCCAATGAATGGTCAAAATTTGCTGCTACTCATTACAGAAGATTTCATTAGCTGTGTGCTTTTATGGGCAACTAGTAAAATTTAATGTACTATTTTCCATGATTTATGTCCTTTCTGATTATACCATTTCTGCCTTCAATCCTTCTAGAGAAAAGGATGCAAGTTCATAGTGCCTCAAAGCCATAATTTAAGACTTGAAGGAACGTCACTTGCTAATTTCTGGTGGTGAATCCTTGTCCTGACCCACACATGGCGACAATGAGCAACAAATGCAGTTACTTTAGAAATAGGTCATTTAAAATTTTGGTCATTTTCTTCTCTGTTTTACTACCAAGCCCAGAAGAAAACGGGTCTCAAAGATCAATAACCTGAAAGCCTCAAGGCAAATCTCCTCTTTCTAAAACTGTTGTTCACACGGTTTCATCTATAGTTTTAAGGATGTTAGTCTTTCAAAAACAGGGGGGGGTTAATTTGACAAAGCCACTCTCTCAAATCCATTGTAAAAACATTTGATTCCGAGAAAACAGTACAAAGCAACTCTGTAAAGCCATGTTCAAAATCCTCCCAATACACACAGGCATGAAAACTGAGCCTCCAAATAAAGAATTAAGTTCACGGTAGTCAAATATCTTACTCTGGGACCACGTATAATGAAACTATGAGGACGACTGATTGAGCGTTACCCTTTTGGCTTTCACCTCAAGAATCTAAAATGTCCTCGATTTTCCCTTCCCCAAACGGACACAGAGATTTCACACATCAGTGCTCAGCATCAAGTCGGAGCAGGAGCCATGAGTGAGGATCAGTGGGAGAAATCATGGTCCTGCAAACACAGACACACAAAGAGTTACCTCACGGGCTTTCGAGTCTATTGTGGAGTTGCAAACCCTTCTTAAACCACAGGAACAGACTTCCTCTTAGACATCTTAAGGGCAAAAATTCACCCTGAGATAAGAACAAACTGCTTTTTTTGCAGCACTGCACCTCTAGCAGGAAAGAATCCAACCCACAGCTGGGTTCCCACCACCTTCTGAGCAAGTCCTCGGCTGGGTTTGTGCAAATGCAAAAGAGCCACAACAGGAAAACTCCAGTTCAGCGAGGGGATCATTTCATTTTTAGTACAAACAGCAGAGAAAATTCCCCCAGCTGGTGTCAGATCCTCAGGTGAGGTTAATAGGAAAAAGAAATATCTTTTATGTATTTGCTGAGCATATCTGAAGTGGAAGCAACTGTGACAACAAACAGAGAATGGCACAATTGCATTCTTAGAGCCACCTGTAAAATTGGACGTTAAATCTCTGGCTCCTGCAGGTTATTTTGCAGGACCAAGGTCACAGGCCTCCACGTTTCCACCTCCACAGAAGTACTTGAGTTCTTGAAGAAATGGAGCCAGGACTTGACCTCAGGACCGAAAAGCTACATTTTTCTCTTAGAATCATAGAACCATTTTGGTTGGAACGAACCTTTTAGATGATCAAGTCCAACCATCAACCCAACACTGACGAAAACCACCACTAACGCATGTCCCTCAGCACCACGTCTACCCGGCTTTTAAATCCCTCCAGGGATGGTGACTCCACCACTGCCCTGGGCAGCCTCCTCCAAGGCTTAACAAACCATTCAGTGAATAATTTTTTCCTAATATCCATCCTAAACCTTTCCCGGTGCAACTTGCGGCCATTTCCTCTTGTCTCAGCTCCTGTTACTTGGGAGAAGAGACTGACCCTCCTTTCACAGAGTTGTAGAGAGCGAAAAGGTCTCCCCTCAGCCTCCTTCTCTCCAGGCTGAACACCCCCAGCTCCCTCAGCTGCTCCTCACAAGACTTGATCTCCAGACCCTTCAACAGCTTTGTTGCCCTTTTCTGGGCACACTCCAGCACCTCAACGTCTTTTTTGTGGTAAGGGACCCAAAACTGGACACAGTACTCGAGGTGGGGCCTCACCAGTGCTGACTCCAGGGGGACGATCACCTCCCGAGTCCTACTCGCCACGCTGTTCCTGATACAGGCCAGGATGCTGGTGGCCTTCTTGGCCACCTGGGCACACTGCTGGCTCACGTTCAGCCAACGAAATCACAGAATGGTTTGCGTTGGAAAGGACCTCAAAGATCATCCAGTTCCAACCCCCCTGCCCTGGGCAGGGACACCTCCCACCAGACCAGGTTGCTCAAAGCCCCGTCCAACCTGGCCTTGAACCCCTCCAGGGATGGGGCAGCCACAGCTTCTCCTAGAGCTGAGAAGCATGGGTCACTGAAGTATATTAACTGGTAAGCATAAAATTTACATACGCCATCAATAACAATTCCAATTGTCACCACCTCAGCTCACCTGCTGTCAGATTTCTAAAAAGCTTTCTTTGGAATTTTTCAGGAAAAGGCGCTTTCGGGTTTGCTCCGTACCGGGCGAGAACGTTTTATTGTTCCAGGAAGAGCCTGGCAATGCAGGAACCTTCAGAAATACTCTTCAGAGTACAGAAGGTTCAAGCAGAGAAATATAATTTGAAAGTGAATTTATTTCTCTGAACTGGCATGAAGGGAAAATGTTACTGGTGAACTGCCGTATCTACAATCCTCAGGTGAGCATTACCGAAGGTTTTGTTTATTTTAAGTGCGGCAGGAACAGCTTTAATTTCCTTATAAAGATTCTGCAGCACAAAGTAACATCTCCTTTGGGAAGCGAATGCAGAAAGGACTCAAAATTTTGGCATCTTTGCTGAGATGGGTCGAATGAGTCAGTGCTTCAGAGCGACAGCATTAATATGCACGGCCACTTTGTTTCATCAATAAAAAGCCAAAGAGCTTAAATGACTAAAGGCAGAAACAGCTTTCATTATGAATACACATAAGTTTTAAATTCTCTGGTAGTTCTGCAGTCCTGGAAAAGGCTACTTTTAAATATAATTATGGGGGGGAAAAATATACATAAGTACATTGTGCACTTGAAGCAAGACCATATGCATAGTTTATGCTGATCAAATGTTTTCTATTATCATCTCCATCTCTCCCAGCCCGAGGGACACTTGCCCAGCACTTTCCTGAACGATACAGAGTGTAACGAGGAGCCGGGTAAAACATCTTCTGGTGCTTTGGGCACAAAGAGCAAGAACAGATTTGCAGAAATGAGGATATTTTTTTTTTAAAGGCAGATTCTCAACTGATCTATACAGATTTACTGGAGTTGAGGATGAAGCCATCAGACCTTTTGGTTTCAGGCATTTGTTATACTGTGGGAAAAACCACTAACAAAAGAAAAAAAAAAGGGAATAACCTAATAAACTTTTTTATTTGAAAGCATAGTCTCACTACTTGTCTAAGACATGTCTGAATGGCCCAAATCCCAAACCTCAATATTCAAACTGGGGCTACTACATTAAATAGGGGTCTCACACCCTAACCTAAGTAAAAGATGGTGGAAAAGAGTCTTGGCTTCATCCCTGGAAAAAAAAATGGAATCCAACTAAATATCTTGCACTTTGCTCCTACCTTATATCAGGGGCATCCTCCACATGCTGGTTTACCTTTCTATCTTAATGCACATCACTCGGGCTTTGTATAAGATCTCTCAGGAAAGTTTATGAACCTCCCTGTCAGATGGATAAGCCAGGCTTGCTTTCAATTCATTTTGGAAAGTTTTATCAAAATCTGGAATTTAGATTTGGTTCCCTCTGCAGCAAGATAAGCAGATTTGTTAAGTTGGAGATAAGGTTGGTTAATTTTGGTTCTGCTGCTCAGAATACTTCCACAACCAACAACTGTGAGTCTACGTATAATACAAAGTCAGAATCATAGAATCATAGAATTGTCTGGGTTGGAAGGGACCTTTTAGACCATTGAGTCCAACCATCAACCTAACTCTGACAAAAGTCATCACTAATCAATGTCCCTCAGCACCACGTCTGCCCGGCTTTTAAATCCCTCCAGGAATGACAACTTCACCACTTCCCTGGGCAGAAAAACTTTACAAGCTACAACATTTCTGTATCAGGTTTTTAATATTTCCAGTACATTATAGCAACTTTGGGATTTTTTCCGTTCACCAGCAGCATTTTGAGCACCCACTTCAAAAGCAGCAGTGCTGGGAAATTAAACAACTCTACACTTAGAGAAGCAGAATAAACCATCCTCGTGTCCATTGGTAGAGCAACCCAGCTTCTCTGGTTGTCGTCTCCTACTGCATTCACCTCTGCTTTTCAGAGCTTCTTGTACATCAAAATTAAAAGGCATTTAGAATCATAGAATTGTCCAGGTTGGAAGGGACCTTTCAGATCATCAAGTCCAACCAACAACCTAACTCTGATACAAACCATCACTAACCCATGTCCCTCAGCACCACGTCTGCCCGGCTTTTAAATACCTCCAGGAATGGTGACTCCACCACTGCCCTGGGCAGCCTCTTCCAAGGCTTGACAATCCTTTGGTGTAGAAATTTTTCCTAATATCCAAACTAAACCTCCCCTGGTGTAATTTGAGGCCATGATGGACAGGACTGTCATGGATGATCATAGCTGGTTCGGTACAAGAACTGTACACTGAAGATCTGCACAGTAAACTTGAACTGGACTCTGCTCAAGGAAAAGGGCAGTAAATAAAAGGGACCACTAAGGTCAGTGTTCATGGAACCCCGGGTTCTGAAAAAGCAGGATGCCTTGGGACTTCCCTTTACAGATGGAATTGCAGCAGTTCAGCATGAACACTAAAACTGCATTTATCTTTACAAACTGCACTTTACTGTTTGCAACTGGTTACAGCTAGGAAAAAAACTTCTTGGCCAGCTCTGGATAATAACAAACCTCTTAGCAAACCCAGTAGATGCAATGACATTTGGCTCTGGAAGTCTTCTTTGAAGATTCTGGAAGTCTTCAAAGGTCATAAAATTCTACTCAGAGCATATTTAAAGTTCATATTACACTAGCAATTAAAAAAAAAAAAGACAACTAAGGAAGACATGAAAGGTACTGAAAGAAGGTAGGATTTCCCTTTTTCAGTAGACTTCAGACATCTCCTGCTGTCTGTTCCCCGTCGGAAGTTGTGATGGGAAATCCCCATCAGCTCCATAACCTCAGACTTTTTTTTTTCTTCTTACTATACAGAGGACTAACATCTTAGGTGGAAAATAATGGCAGACACTATAGAACTAAATGACTGAAAAGGTAGTAGGTTGACATTCACAGTGGTGAGACTCAGATTCAGTTTCCTCAGCTCCCCAAAACCATGTGATCTTTAGCATGAAAATGAACTCAACTGATCATAGGGGAAAAGAACAGGAATTAAGGGTTTTTTTCCCCAGAATTTTCACGTGGTTCTTCTCTTCCGGGTTTCCATGACCAAGCTGCAGTTCCCAGCTCTGAAAGTTTCTATTAGCATGTCACAAGTGACTCCTCACAAAACCTTCACTATGTAGAAATACAGCTTCAGGCCCCGAGAGAGCAGCCAACCCTACAGGAGCAGCACTAAACAACAAACACCCCTACAGGAGTGAAACACAACAATGATCAAACAAACAAGACTCTAGTAGGCAAGCAGTACAAGAAAAAAAAAAAAACAAGCAGAAAAAAATAAGGACAAAAGAATTAATGAGCAGAGAGGAAAGATTCTCTGCATTTGAGGAATTTGAAAGTAAATTTGTGGAAAAAATGTTGGGGAGAGATGTAGGTCACTTCTTTATTATTAATTTCATTCGTTTGTTAAACAAGGATAACCCTACTTATTAATCTACTGAAACAATACAAGGATTAAATCCCCATCTGTGCAGCACCAATTTCAAAGCCTCATACCAAAGCACAATGAAAGCAAGTGTTTTGCTCAGTGTCTGTTGCAGTAACAGGAATACAAAGATCACCCTGAGATCATTCCTGTGTACAGATGGACCTTTAGTCAAAGTTACAAAGTTCCCACAAGGAGAAGTTTTGACCTTTTGATTCCAACACAGCAAAAAACCTTCTGCAACATCTACAAATACCTGCCTGCCTACATCAAATAGTCTAGAGGAGACCTCTGTGCAAACTCAACTGGCTGCAAATATCTCTTCTGCCTGAGGAAGGATGTGGACCTGTTGGAGCAGGGCCAGAGGAGACCATGGAGATACTGGGAAGGCTGGAGCCCCTCTGCTGGGAGGACAGGCTGAGAGAGTTGGGAGGGTTCAGCCTGGAGAAGAGAAGGCTCCAGGGAGACCTTAGAGCCCCTTCCAGTCCCTCAAGGTGCTTCAGAAGAGATGGGGAGGGACTCTTGATGAGGGAGGGGAGCCATAGGACGAGGGGGAATGGTTTCAAATTGAAATAGGGGAGATGATTTAGATGACATCTCAGGAAGAAGTTCTGTGCTGTGAGGGTGGTGAGACCCTGGCCCAGGCTGGCCAGAGAAGCTGTGGCTGCCCCATCCCTGGAGGGGTTCAAGGCCAGGTTGGAGGGGGCTTGAGCAACCTGGTCTGGTGGGAGGTGTCCCTGCCCAGGGCAGGGGGGTTGGAACTCAATGATCTCTAAGGTCCTTTCCACCCAAACCCCGTTATAGGATTCTATGAAATTATTGTAAATTGTGGGCCAAGTTCTGCCCCTGGACATACCACTCACTTATTTCATGACATTTCACAAATCACTCCCTAATGTTTTGTCTCAGGACCTCCCATCAGCAGCCACCGATGAAGGGAGGACGAAATGCCTACTACTAGTACTGGAAAATCTGCTGAAAAACTACCAATTAATTCTGTGAGGAATGCACATGACTTAAATACTCACGGCTGGAGCTTCCTGGAGTACTGAACTGGGAAGTTTCAAGGAACTTTCGAGGTGTAGACAAGTTCGTAACATCCATAAGAGGTACAGGAGAGGCATCTTTCACAAGTGAACTGTGCAAGGGGAAGGAATTGAAGCAAACAATTTACTACTATTTACAATGTTAGATCACAACAAATGATCTATTTGCTTCTTAAAGCTGTAGGCCTGAGCAATGGATACACTAACACACAGATCTGATATAAAACATGTGATCATTTCCCCAACAGACACATTCACCTCCAGCACAATTAACTACTGCTAGCACAATGATAAATTAACATGGAATTGTAATGATCTTTCTGGAAAACTACATATTGTGGAGAAGAGATGCCCCCATTTCCATGGCTTCTGTCAATTCTCTAATCCTTCAAGCTCTTCTAGTTTCCTCTAGAAACCTCCACTGTTTTTCCTCCTCTTTAAATTCCTGTTCTCTGCACATCTACGTGCATCCCTCTCAAACAAATCTTCTTATTCAGAAAGGCAAGACTTTCTACTTGGTCATTTTCACAATAAATTCACGCAGGATTACTTGCCAAAAACGTGTCACGCTGCCCCAGCTGCGTAATGAAAGGCACAAAGCTGGATGTGGCAGGAGAACACCAGCAAGAAATCATTTTTAAGAGAAAGAAGTGAAGAAGATTCCTCTAATGGAGTTCAGTTTGTTCCCTTAGAGGTCAAAATCCTTACGGGAGCCTGCAAAGAAAAGGGCTAAGCCTACTATCCTGTGTGAGAACCACCTATAGTCCCTATACACCCACAATACCATGCTTGGAGGGATTAGTTATGCATTCTGTTAAATAAAAAAGCCAATACAAGAAATAATTCTAAACATTCTTGCATCCTGGTCAACAGCGAGCCCAGGGCAGCAACTGAAACACAGCACCAAGACTGTCCTTGATGCAAGAGTACATGTTATCCAATACCAACAATTTGCAACAGGGAATGGGAAAAAAGACAGAAAACAAGGAAAAGATAAGGGTCCCCGTAGCAGTCGTACAAAACTACAGTTAATTAGCAGTTGCACAATCTGGGTACACCAAAGCTTTGTGTCTGTTTTTAATTAACAAGATGAGTAAGGAAGAGACTGATGACTTCCTAGCAGCCCTTCCTCCTAGAAATTTCTACTTCAATCAATCCTTTATTTTACAAATTCATTTAGTGTAACTTACTATCTCTCCTCTTATTTTTGGTAAGCATTTTTTTTATTCCTTCTCATAATAAAATGCTAATTTATCTTTTCTCTGCATCTTTATCATGCGCTGGCTCCCCTTTTACTCCCTATCCTGTCCTGCCCTACAGAACTTACCGTCAATACAGTGTCTCTCTTTTCCAGCCACTGTCTTACTTCCCTCCCTCTCAACAACTCCACTGCCCTCAAACTTAGAATTTGTAAAATTTAGGAAAAATTAGGCACGCACCTATACTTAAGCTGAATTTCCACTATCAGAGGCATCAACCAGGTAAGAAGCAGCTCTGAGGCCCACAACATAAGGAGGACATGGACCTGTTGGAACGGGTCCAGCAGAGGGCCATGAAAATGACCTGAGGGCTGGAGCACCCCTCCTACGAGGACAGGCTGAGAGAGTTGGGGTTGTTCAGCCCAGAGAAGAGAAGGCTCCAGGGAGACTTTATAATGGCCTTCCAGTACCTGAAGGGGGCTACAGGAGAGATGGGGAAGGACTCTTGATCAGGGAGTGGAGCCATAGGACGAGGGGTAATGGTTTTAAACTGAAAGAGGGGAGATTTAAATTAGATACTAGAAAGAAATTATATCCTGTGAGGGTGGTGAGACACTGGCCCAGGTTGCTCAAAGAAGCTGCGCCATCCCTGGAGGGGTTCAAGGCCAGGCTGGACTGGGCTTTGAGCAACCTGGTCTGGTGGGAGGTGTCCCTGCCCATGGCAGAGTGGTTGGAACTGGATGGTCTTCAAGGTCCCTTCCAGTCCAAACAATTCTATGATTCTATGAAGTTTCAATGTCATTAAAACACAACAGCCAAGTCAAGACACTGCTCAGGCATGTTGTGGCCTCTGGCTACTAAACTTGGAAATCTTTTAAACCTTGGACGTTTGCTAGAAAAGATGAGTGATTTTTCCCCCTCTTCTTCCCTTTTCCTGACCGGAGCCTCATGATCATGACATTTGTAGGAAAGGTATACACATCAGAGAAGGAAAAGAATGCTAACAGGAACTGATCTCATCATAATTCTGTGGGAAGCAGCAAAAACCCACCAGAATCCCTAAGCAAAAGTGAAAGAATGAGAACAGACTGTTCGCAGGCTAAAAGGTACCTCAACATATTTGGAGTTTTTCTGCTCCCCACAGCCATAAGCATGAGAAATTTGCTTGCCAAAAATGAGAGCTTGAGGTGTAAGTCAATGGCACTCTCCCAAGAAAGTTTTGACTTAGGAAAGGGAGAACGTTGTCCTCTTCCCTCCAAGACCCGTTGCCCTCAGAAGGCATCGCACCAAACCCACCTTATTCTCCCCTTCTCCTTGTTGCGTTGTCCCACTCGGTTAGTGGATTTGATGTAAAGATGACGGTGTAGTTCATCTATCAGCACCAAGTGCATGTTCATCTTCTTACTGTGGAGCTCCAGTCTCAGGTCACTCAGTCCCTCCACCTGAAGCAGGGGACCCTCCAAGGAGTCCACCGCTGACACCTGCAAGGAGAACACATGTGACAGCTTTTAAAGGTCAAGTCATTCATCTCTTACGACTTTTCTCTTCGCTTAGGATGGGGCCTGAATACCATGATCATTCTACCCATAAATCTTTTAAAGCAGAAAACATTTAAGTAGTATTTATTCATTTCTATTCCTAAAAGAAAATTTAATATATAAAAAGGGTCCAATATCCAAACAACTCGGATTTAATGAGCAGTTTTCAAACATTTTGAGCATATGTATAAAACAAGTTAGTTAAAACCCAGTTCATTAAATAAAAATCAAAGCACAGTTTATCACAAAATAAGAGGATTATCCAGTAGAAAAGTGTTAGAAAAAGATACTGACAATGATGTTTGATTGTCTTTATTCTTTTCCTTACAGAAATGCCAACAAAACATTATTCTGAACTCAATAAACAGGGAGAAAATGGCTTACATTTTATTTGCCTAAAGTGATGTCATGACATAGCTGCGAAAGCGTAGAAGGCCTCATCTTCTAGCCTATGGCTGCTATGTCATGTAACTACACAATTTAAATAAACACAGCCATTGTATTCATGAAGCTATTGCTAGTTCAAAGGTACTTCTGAACTCTAATGAGTGTGGGGTTTTTTTAATGTTTGATTATTAAGGCTCAAATTAAGGAAAAGATCTTTGCAGAAGCAACAGAGAAGGATGTAGACGTGCAGCAACATGAACAGGCCAGAGGTACCACTTCTCTGCTGATGCACTTCAATAGAGACCAGCTGACATCCTGTGGGCACTAGATTGAGGAACCTTATTTCACAGAATCACGGAATGATATGGAGTTGGAAAGGACCTCTGGAGATCATCCAGTCCAACCCCCTGCCAAAGCAGGTCCACCTACAGCAGGTTGCACAGGAACGTGTCCAGGTGGGTTTTGGATGTCTCCAGAGGAGACTCTACCACCTCTCTGGGCAGCCTCTTCCAGGGCTCTGCCACCCTCACAGGAAAGAAGGTCCTCCTCATGTTTAGGTGGAACTTTCTATGTTCAAGTTTGTGCCCATTTCCTCTTGTCCTGTCACTGGGCACCACTGAAAGAAGCCTGGCCCCATCCTCCTGACACCCACCCTTTAAGTATTGATAGGCATTGATAAGTTACACTCTCAGTCTTCTCTTCTCCAGACTAAAAAGATCCAAGGCCCTCAGCCTTTCCTCAGCAGAGAGATGTTCTAGTCCCCTCATCATCTTTGCAGCCCCAATTTCCATTTATATCCCCCCAAAAAAACAAGGACAAAAGCCACCAGGAATTACTAATCAATAAAAGCAACACTATCAATTTGCATGTCTCCCAGTTTATTTGTTTTTCTATTTAAAAGAGCATTTCCCCAGTTAATAAATAACAATAAAAAAAACAGTGGCATCCCTCTGGAGTTTCCAAAATCTCAGTGCTGCTGTTTTAAGAAACCAGAAATAGCATATTGTGTTTACATAGAGAGAAGCACAGATTTAAAACTGGGGGGAGAAAGATCATTCCCTAATAACTGAAGATACTCCTAGCGAAATAAGACATTTGCTTGCACTTCAGGGTTTAAGTTTATAGGAAACCTGTCAGCTAAGCATTAAAAATGAAAAGCAAAGAGATACAGTAAGCAGAACATCCAAGCTCAGGTCTGGTCCCTTAATACCAGTAAATACTAAATACACTGAGAGAACATTTATCAGCAGTGTACTGCTTTGCTTCCGAGTCAAGAATGACCCTGAAATAGCTTTGAGGCAGACGGGCTTTTTAAATTACGAGGAGTTTCTAAAAGGGAGTTGCACTTTTTCCTTCCTCCTGAAAAACTTTACCAAGAAATGCCTAACTATGAAACTCTCTTCTCTGCATGGACGGTGGGAGTCTGCGCTTCCTGATGGTCTTCAGGATAGAGCTCAACCTTGACAATTGAATCCTGGAATTAATCACAGGGGACTGAACAGGCTCCTTCTGAGCCCACCAAGACTGCAACTTCAACAGCATTTATGGAGTTCTAACACTCAACACAAAGCACTATTACAGAATCACATGGTGTTGGAAGGGACCTCTGGAGATCATCCAGGCCAACCCCCTGCCAAAGCAGGGCCACCCAGAGCAGGTCCCACAGGAATGTGTCCAGACGGGTTTGAATGTCTCCAGAGAAGGAGACTCCACCACCTCCCTGGGCAGCCTCTTCCAGGGCTCTGCCACCCTCACAGGGAAGAAGTTCCTCCTCATGGTGAGATGGAGCTTTCTCTGGTCCAGTTTGTGCCCGTTCCCTCTTGTCCTGTCCCCGGGCAGCACCAAAAAAAGCCTGGCCCCATCCTCCTGACACCCACCCTTTAAGTATTACAGCTGTTGATCAGATCCCCCCTCAGTCTTCTCTTGACTAAAAAAAACCCAAGTCCTTCAGCCTTTCCTCAGCAGAGAGATGTCCTAGTCTTCCTTTCTCTCCCCAATATCTGTTTGTGAACAGGTTTTTTTAAGTTTGGCCATAAGATATCGCAAAACCACACCACAGATGAAGCAAAAATTTGCTTCTCCCCCAAAAAGCTGCCATGCCCAGGACATACAAATAGAGAAGGCTCAGCAGCCACAGCTTGGAAACCTTTGGCAGAAGTCAAAGTGCTAATTTTTCCTCTTCTTCCTTTGGCAGGTAGAGACGTACCCCAAATTTCCCGACTTCAAAGGCGCTTTAACCCCCCTCACCTCCCTCCAGTCACTGCAGGGGAGTCGCAGGAATTCATCGCTGCCCCGAAAGCTGTCAGCAATTTCAGCAAAGCAAGAACAAGTTTGGGAACAACATTTGTCAAACTGCGAAGCCGAGAGATGAAAAAACAGGGAGGGAAGAACTGAAAGCAAGCAGGAAAAGGACATTAAAAAGGTTCCAAGACATTCGGGAAGAGCATTATCTAAAACGCAAGCACCAGGAATGTAAAGCTTTCCCTTCAGAATATTTGGTTCCATTTTTATCGACCCAGTTCCTAAAGAGTTAATGATTCTCAAAACTCATTAAGCCCAACATACAGCTCCCAAATACGTATTTCAAGAAACAAATGGAACAGTCAATCATTTATTGTACAGTTCAAAAGAAAAAACACCACCACCCAAAACAACGCACAAAACCAAAAATAACCACCCCATTGTTATGCACTGATCTTTCTTCTGGAAAAAGCTGATTTTTGGGGTTTTTGATTTTTGGTGCTGTTTGTTGGCTGGGTTGATAAAAGCAACTTCCCCAGGGGCTGAACTCTGCAGGTAAATAACACGGGCAAGTTCCAACCTCCCACACACCCAGAGCCTTTTAACCCGAGGAGCCCCGCTCCAGGGAAGTCTCGCTGGACCACTCTCTTCCGAGATTTCACTTCCCAGCACCACCAATTATCAAGACAGAATGCAAGGGAAAAGCTTTAATGTTCAGAACAGTTTGGGTCTCAAAAGTAACAACAGGCTCAATCCCAGTTTCTGGAAGTCACGGTAAGGTTTTGGTGGTAACAAGTATAAACATGATGTTAAAAAAAAAGAAAGCGAGCATTTTTCCTTTCTGTATTTTTACTTACAGGAAGATGAACTTTGGGAATCAGCAAGGTATAAAGAAGTAGCCCAGATTCGCAGAGGGCCACAAAGATGCTGGGAGGGCTGGAGCCCCTCTGCTGGGAGAACAGGCTGAGAGAGTTGGGGGAGTTCAGCCTGGAGAAAAGAAGGCTCCAGGGAGACCTTAGAGCCACTTCCAGTCCCTCAAGGGGCTCCAGGAGAGATGGGGAGGGACTCTTGATCAGGGAGGAGAGCCATAGCACAAGGGGGAATGGTTTTAAACTGAAAGAGGGGAGATGATTTAGATGAGATCTCAGGAAGAACTTCTTTGTTGTGAGGGTAGTGAGAGCCTGGCCCAGGTTGCCCAGAGAAGCTGTGGCTGCCCCATCCCTGGAGGGGTTCAAGACAAGGCTGGATGGGGTTTGGAGCAACCTGGTCTGGTGGGAGGAATCCCTGCCCAGGGCAGGGGGGCTGGAACTCAATGATCTCTAAGGTCCCTTCCAACCCAAACCATTCTATGATTCCATGATATTTCAGAGTATAAAATATGAGATTAAAACATCTGTCTAAATTGCATGCTGGATAACCCACCACAGAACAGTAGCATAAGCAACTAAAATGATGCAGTGATGCCTATAAAGAATGCACAAAATTAAAAATACACTTCAGATACATCTAATAATGGAACTGTTACCAGACAAACCCTGACGAGCTTGTAGTTCATGCTCCTGGGAAAGATCAGTCCTTAAAACTCATTTTCAGCAAATAACCACAGTCATCACAAAGGTTTCGCTCTCCAGAAGCAGGAGATGAAGAGTTACAGAGATGGATGGAGAAGAAGAGGAAGCAGCAAGTGAATTGGAAGAGCAGGATTAATGACAACAGCTCTGCTGACTACTTGGAAACACAAGCAGAAATAGTTTTAAAATGGCTTTATTTAAGTCCAAGTCTCCATCTGGGCCACGTTAACAAGATGCTCAACTATCTGGAGCAGCAGTGAGGTTAGAATGGGACTTGGAAAACCACCACGGTGGGTCGGCCCAGAGCACAGCCACGTGCTGCCAAGAAAAATAAGATGAGCACTGACAGCAAGACCAGGAAGTAATAAGTCTTTTTAATTTGAATTCATAAAGGGGACCATGTCTATCATTGGCAAAGTTTAAATGAAGACCAGAATTTTATGTCCCCACTCAGTAACACACCAGCACTTGTGTTATGCGAGAGACTCAAATGTATGATAAAAATACTTTCAACTTTGAAAATCATAGAGATTTATTTACCGTTGTATCATCAACTCATCACTCAGCTTGGGAATATCATTTCAACCTTTTCTCTTTTCAAACCTTGATGTGCAAAAGGAGATGGACGGGTAGGAGGCAGGGTGCCCAAAGCAGTGACAGGGCAGAATAAAACACAAATACTGCTCCAAAAAAAGGTATTACTGCTCCTCAAGTCAGTAGTGATTCCTCCAATTAGAGAAACCCCCTTATTTTTGGATTTCTATTTTTCATTGCGCTACGACGAGGAGACGAATACCATATTTTTTGTTTATTTCTTTTTTCACATAAGATCTTTCTTTTGATTCACTCGTATAAATATAAAGATCGTGGTAATGATTTGTATTTTTCGAAAAGTGTAAAATTTTCCGTTGAAAGAGGGTGGGAGATCTTATAATTTGAAGTTTTTTTTTTATCCCTGGAATATGAATGTAACAATCTATTATTGCATTCCATTCATTTATTACAGAGTTATCTGGAATCCTCAGACAGACAGAAGCCCTTCACTTCTAATTATCTGTATCATTTATTCAGATTTTAATTTTATTACTTTGAACAGTTAAAAACAGAAAAACTTTACAAGCTACAACATTTCTGCATCGGTTTTTAATATTTCCAGTACATTATAGCAACTTTGGGATTTTTTCCGTTCACCAGCAGCATTTTGAGCACCCACTTCAAAAGCAGCAGTGCTGGGAAATTAAACAACTCTACACTTAGAGAAGCAGAATAAACCATCCTCGTGTCCATTGCTAGAACAACCCAGCTTCTCTGGTTGCAGTCTCCTACTGCATTCACCTCTGCTTTTCAGAGCTTCTTGTACATCAAAATTAAAAGGCATTTAGAATCATAGAATTGTCGAGGTTGGAAGGGACCTTTCAGATCATCGAGTCCAACCAACAACCTAACTCTGATACAAACCATCACTAACCCATGTCCCTCAGCACCACGTCTGCCCGGTTTTTAAAGACCTCCAGGGATGTGCGGCTCCACCACTTTCCTGGGCAGCCTCTTCCAAGGCTTGATAAGCCCTTCAGTGAAGAAATTTTTCCTAAAATCCATCCTAAACCTCCCCTGGCGCAACTTGAGTCTGTTTCCTCTTGTCCCATTGCCTGTTCTTTGGGAGAAGAGACCGACCCCCCCCCCGGCTACCCTCTCCTTTCAGGGAGTTGGAGAGAGCGAGAAGGTCTCCCCTGAGCCTCCTTTTCTCCAGGCTCAACACCCCCAGCTCCCTCAGCCGCTCCTCACAAGACTTGTGCTCCAGACCCCTCACCAGCTCCATTGCCCTTCTCTGGACACGCTCCAGCTCCTCAACGTCTTTCTTGAGTCATCGGATAGAGGGGAGGCCAAAGGCTATCAACCTAAGAGTGATCTCAACTGCACAATCCCCATATATCAGGATGAGAAATAATTGTAGCAGCTCAGATTCATGCTGTGGTCGCTGAGTAAACACCAACGTGTAAGAGCATCAAGCCCAGACATCACCATTTTCTGTTGGTGCAAGTCAAAGAATTCTGGAAGTCAGGAATCCGCATTCATAGTGTTGAGAGAATAATCATAGAATAGTTTGGGTTGGAAGGGACCTTAAAGATCATTCAGTTCCAACCCCCCTTCCACGGGCAGGGACACCTCCCACTACACCAGGTCGCTCAAAGCCCCATCCAACCTGGCCTTGAACCCCTCCAGGGATGGGGCAGCCACAGCTTCTCTGGGCAAACACACTGACCCAGCCTGGAAGAGACCTCCTGAGGTTTCCAGTCCAACCCTCTGCTCAAATGTTACATCAGGCAGCTGATCTCACTTAAATCTACATGCAAGGAGATTCGCCATCTCTCTGCTCTCTTGCTCCTGGTGTTTAACCCCTCTCATGGGGAAGAATTCTCTCCTTGTGTCCAGCCAGTTTCTCCCACAGAAATTGGTGATTGTTGCCTCTGGTTTGTGCACTTCTGAGAGCAACCTGGCTCCATTCCTCCTCTAACTCTTTTCAATGGCCACAGCCAGCAAAAACCCACTCTTTTCTGCAGGCTCAACAAACCCAATTACTGCAGCACCTTCTTCTACATCACATGCTTCTAACTCCAGCCACCGTGGGATGGTCTTCACTGGACTCACTACTCCCCTGTGCTTGGGGCATCTACAAGAAACCTGGGAAAGAAGGGGTATCTACAAGGTAAGGCATCTATATTTCTTGCAGCCTCACACCTGCATGGTCACCTACCTTGACCTGCTGGCTATAATCCTGCAGATATAGGAGTGGGACATCCAAATAACAGGGCACAGTGTGATTTGGCACAACCCTGGGGTATCCAAAAAAGTCAGAGAGGGAGCCAAACCTTTTTTTTCCCCTCTCATTGCCACCCTGCAATGAACTGAGGGTGCAATTAATACACCACCCTGCTTTTTGCTCCTTATCCTCGCTGTGGTAAGTGTGTTGGATAATGAAGACTAAAGACGCTATAAACCACAAAACGGTATCACATTTAATTAGATTTTCTCCCCTTTCTTTTCTCCCCTCAGCTTAGACTGGATTTCCCAAGTAGTTACCTGGTTTTTAATACCCCTATTACCTACTGGGTGCTATTCATCCTAACAAAAGGGACTAATAGACGTAGAATTGTATAAAGGGGGGAAGAGTTCTCACTACGAGACTCTGGTTAAGACTGATAATGGAATAACAGCCCTTTTCAGAGAACCTGAAAATTAGACGTGCAGAAGAGAACTATGAGTGGTTCAAGGGTCCATAAAAAGCACCCGAGAGTCCTTCAAGCCTCTTTCTTACACCTGCCCGGCTTAGCTAAATGGAAATTCATTTTTATGGGGTTTTTATCTGAGGGTGGGAGTTGGGATTAGATATCAGCATTATGTTTGAGCACCTGAACATAAAGATAATTATAGGTAAGAGAGTTCCCCAACATTTTTCTTCCGGCAGGGGTTGGGATGTGGAGAAGAGCTGCAACAAGGAAAAACAGATGGAAGGTGAATCAACAGACAAACATCTTGTTATTCTTCTTAAAAAAAGATTATTTACCACGAGGAAATAGTACCAAAGAAAAGGCTACACAATCCTCACCACCACCTTTTTTTCTTTTTTTTTTTTTTTTAAATTCTGAAAGAAGTCTGTCCCTCCCATTGAAAACCACACTTAAATAAATATAAAATAACTGCATTTAGTCAAGGAGAAGTTAACAGGTTAGCCTGGATTACAACAGAAATTAATTTAGATAATCTGATAGTCATTTCTGACATTCAAATCTACTTATCTATATCCACCTACTGTGTACTTATTCCTAATACTTGCTATTTTAAGTAGTGACCATTTGGAAAGAAAAAAAAGATCAATGAAATAAGTCTGGAAAAAGAGCTCTGATTTGTATGAGCTAAAAATTGCAAGCTTATAGAAAATAAGCGGAACCATTACGCAGCTTGTTTAAAGGTCACAGTGAGTTTATAGTAGGGTTTAATTGCCTTAAAAAAAGAAAGTGTAGCTCAACATTCGCCTATCATAACATCCAATTTGGAAGGTTTTGATTTAGCGTTTTATAACAAACTAGTAGCTATGTACCAGCAAGATATTTGTTAAAATTCTTCTTTCTTTCCTGAGTTGGGCCAAAGTTTTCCAATCTCCTTGCAGTTAAACCTACGTATTCCCTTAAAAGGTTTTTTAAGGAGTATTTTAATTTTCCAAAAAGCATTACAAAATAGGTGTGAAAAGACAGGATTTTTTTTCCTTTTAATTCTGGATCTGCACATGCTAGAAGTCTATGAGCAGAAATAAAATGAGAGCCCTCAACTAGCTGCTTCTTCAAGACTTAAAAAAAACAGAATAAGGGTTGTTCAAGCTAGAAAACCAGACGCTTTCCTGTCTGGGATACCAGGCTATTGGGAGTTCAGGCAACAGATACGAAAACACAAACAAACAACTGACAAAGGTTGAAGGAAAACAATGTGGTGGGTCACAATATGAAGAAAAAGAGAAGTCATAGAGAAAACCATACAACAATAAACCAACAAATAAACAGCAGCAGCCTAGAAGGTTTCGACTGCCTCTCTTCTCTGGATGAGTATAGACAATGCTGACATTTAAAAAGAGAACTGATCTACTGCTTTTATGAGGAACTCACTTTCCAAAGGTATGGGAATGGAAAATTACTAAAAAAAATGGCTTAAATATGCGTAGACAGATCTGAACCAGCAGTTTATGGAATTCAATATGCACCTGAGTTGTGGACATAAGGAACTAACCATAAAAGTTTGCTTAAGAAGCAGGACCCACACTCCAGCTGTTGGGATTTTACAATGGGTAAAAAGGCAGAAAACCCAGAAGTGATGGGTCTCTATTCAAAAAAATTAACACATGATAAATTGAAGAGAAGATGATGCATTAGAGAACTGATCTTCCAACCTTCTAACACTGCAAACATAAAGAGATGCTGAATTACACGTGACAAGGAATTTTCCAGCAGGTTGTGTTGGTTAGGATGGGACATGGCACCCCTCTTCCAACGTATTGGAAGAAACCAGCAACTGCAAGTGACTGAAGACAGTCTTTGAAGGGGACCATCTGAGGAACTGTGACATGGAGGTGACCCATGCTGGAACAGGGACATCTCAAAGGGACTGAAGTTTCATAGAATGGTTTGGGTTGGAAGGGACCTTAAACACCATCCAGTTCCAAACCCCTGTCATGAGCAGGGACACCTCCCACCAGACCAGGCTGACCAAAGCCCCATCCAACCTGGCCTTGAACCCCTTCAAGAACAGGGCAGCCACAGCTTCTCTGGGCAACCTGGGACAGAGTCTCACCACCCTCAAGGTAAAGAATTTCATCCCAATATTTCATCTAAATCTCTCTTCCAGTGTCAAACCCTTCCCCCTTCATCCTATGGCTCCCCTCCCTGATCAAGAGTCCCTCCCCAACTCTCCTGGAGCCCCTTGAGGGACTGGAAGGGGCTCTAAGGTCTCCCCGGAGCCTTCTCTTCTCCAGGCTGAACCCCCCCAACTCTCTCAGCCTGTCCTCCCAGCAGAGGGGCTCCAGCCCTTGGATCATCTCCGTGGCCTCCTCTGGCTCCGCTTCAATAGGTTCATGTCCTTCCTGTGCTGAAGGCTTCAGAGCTGGACACAGTGCTCCAGGTGGGGTCTCACCAGAGCCAAGCAGAGGGGCAGAATCCCCACCCTCAACCTGCTGGCACAGCAGGCACTCTAAGGAAAACAGTAGCAGAGGAAAACCTGAAGAACAAAAGTGCTGCAGAGGAAACCAGTAAGAAGAAAGTAGCAGAAAGAAACCCTTAGAGATGACACTGACTCTCTGTACCATAAGAGGAACTGCGACAGATTGAGCACAAGCCATAGAAATAACAAGTTGAGAAAAGGGAGGGAAGTAAAGGTGTTGGATTTAAATTGCACCTGGAGAAGAGTGAGAAAATAAGTTTACTTAAGTGATTTTTAACTGCGTTCTCTTCTATTCCCACATCAAAACCCAAATCACTGATCAGAAGTTTGTGTTAACTAGCCATAAATTAAGCAAGAGTTCCCAGAGTTGAGGAACTGCTTGCAAAATTCCCACATTTTCCTTAGGTGACAGGGAGAATCACAGTATCACAGAATGCTTGAGGTTGGCAGGGATCTCCCGAGGTCATCGGGTCCAACCTCACTGCTCAAGCAGGACCACCCAGAGCCAGTTGCCCAGGACCATGTCCAGATGGCTTTTGAGAATCTTCAAGGACAGAGATGTCACAATGTCCCTAGGCAACCTGTGCCAGCGCTTGGTCACCCTCACAGATTAAAGGCATTTCCTGATGTTCAGAGGGAACCTCCTGTGTTTCACTTTGTGCCCATCGCCTCTGGTCCTGTCACTGGGCAGCGCTGACCAGAGCCTGGCTCCATCTTCTTTATCCCCTCCTTTCAGGTACTTACACGTATTCATAGAATGGTTTGGGTTGGAAGGAGCCTTAAAGACCATCCAGTTCCTACCCCCCTGCCATGGGCAGGGACACCTCCCACCAGACCAGGTTGCTCAAACCTCCATCCAGCCTGGCCTTGAACCCCTCCAGGGATGGGGCAGCCACAGCTTCTCTGGGCAACCTGGGACAGGCTCTCACCACCCTCACAGCAAATAATTTCTTCCCAATATCTCATCTAAATCTCCCCTCTTCCATTTTAAAACTGTTACTCCTTGTCCTATCACTCAGATCCCTCTTAAGGTCCCCCTTGAACCTTCTCTTTTCCAGCTCTCTCAGCTTTCTCTCGTAAGACAGAAGTCCCTTCATCATCCTTGTGGAAGGGGCTAATACCCAGAAAGCAGAAGACTCTTGAGTACTTTGAACCTCCACTGCTGGAAATACATAATGAGTAATTGATTAAGCAGCATTTCTATTTTTTAATTAGAAGCTTGACGTAAGTCTTATCAAGTATTCCCTGTATTTCAGCTGTAAATTTGTTCACTATTTTGGTTGCAAGGTGAATCAAGATGAAGCTGAAAATTTATTGCCTTTGAGGGTGGGCCATCACCCAAATCACGATCCAGAAACTGGGAATTGCCTCCAACCAAACTGCCACGGGGCAGCACACAGCGCAGTGTGAACTGATATCAAGACAAACCGGTGAATGTGAGATAGATAAGATGACCCTGAACTTAAACTTAACACCCAGATGGTCACAAAGCAGGGAGCTGGTAACTAAAAAACATGGAAAACATGAAAATCATAGAGATCTGAGATAGCTATTCCTGACTGTCACTGCCTCCTTCCCCTTAAGGACAGGAAAAGGTGAACAGGCTGACAGGAACCAAGGATTAATGAGTAGCTGTAAAACACTGATGACGAACAGGACCAAGTGTTGATTATTGTACTGGATATTTAGATGATGGAAGAAATTGCTATCAATTTGGTTCACCTTTAAACAATCTTGTAAGAAATAACAGGCTAAAAGCAAACAAAGAGCCATAAAAGAGAACGAGGACTAAAGAAGATGATTCCGTTGCAATA
The DNA here is from genome assembly GCA_003697955.1 of Calidris pygmaea. NCBI lineage: Eukaryota > Metazoa > Chordata > Aves > Charadriiformes > Scolopacidae > Calidris > Calidris pygmaea. The sequence goes on from QJSC01011951.1 coordinate 1,190,099, forward strand.
TTTTGGAAATAGCTGAGGTTACTCCCATTTTCAGATAAAAGGATTTGCTGACCAAATGGCTCAGGAAGGGGGAGAATGATGCAGGTGACTGAAGCAGAAAAGGGAGAGAAGTTTGAAAAATTAGTTTGAGAGATTCTGAGCTACACACACACAAAAAAAGTGCTCAGGTTGCAAGAAAACAGCTCATCCTGAGATAAGTGTCAGTGTAAGGTTATTCGACAGGGAAAATGCACATACAGGAACAGGGTAAAAGGGTTACTTTTTGTTTGTGGGGTTTGTTTTCTTTTAAACATAGCACCTTATATCAAGATTCCCACCAGCACTGCCATCAACATCACTGAAATGAGGCCACTTTTACACAAGGAGACAACAAACAATGGCCAGATGGCACAGTGCCCCACAGTAAGAAAGTATATATCATAGAATCATAGAGTGGTTAGAGTTGGAAGGGACCTTAAAGATCATCTTGATCCAACCCCCCTGCCCTGGGCAGGGACACCTCCCACCAGACCAGGTTGCTCCAAGCCCCCTCCAACCTGGCCTTGAACCCCTCCAGGGATGGGGCAGCCACAGCTTCTCTGGCCAACCTGGGCCAGGCTCTCACCACCCTCATAACAGAGTTCTTCTTCCCCAGATCTCATCTGAATCTCCTCTCTTTCAGTTTAAAACCATTCCCCCTTGTCCTATCACAACATTCCCTGACAAAGATTCCCTCCTCATCTCTCCTCTAGCCTTCAGGTACTGGAGGCCCCTATAAGGTCTCACCGGACCATTCTCTTCTCCAGGCTGAACAACCCCAGCTCTCTCAGCCTGTCCTCATAGCAGAGGTGCTCCAGCCCTCTGAAAGGTTAAGGATTAACACAGTATTTTTTTTTTTAACAGTTTAACAGAGCAGAAGGGTGTTTTCCAGTGAATCAAATTCCAGCAAGCCCAGCTCCACAGTTTTCCTTTCTAAATCAGACATCCCATTGAGGTCTTACCTTATTTTTCCCCCTTTAAAAATAAATTTCAACGTCATCAGTCACAAGCAGGGAGGAGGTCCATTAGACAACACAGCCATTTCCTTACCACTACAGTTCTGCCTGGATTACGCTATATTTTACAAGTTACTTTCGTATCTCTTGCTGATAAGACCACTGCTCCTACTTTATAAAAAGATCAAAGCAAATTTGTTATAAACACATTAATATAAAGCATAAATGTCCTTTATTTTTCTTAAGTGTTTAAACAGGAATGACCCAACCTAACTTACTGTTTTCCCCTACAAACTTCCAATTATTTTTTCTAAAATTATGGTCCTCACTTGCTGTCCTTTACTCCAGCTACATAAATTTAATTCTTTGGAATTTGCCTTAGTGCTGTCACCCATCAATCATCCTACTTCCTCCTCCACTTGCTGTAATTCATCACTGTCTCTCTAGTAATAAAGTGCTGCGACCGAAAGCAGTGCTCAAGGAAAATGTGGCTAAAAACCACAGAAAAGGATTATCCAACTGCTCACTTGGATGTTAACACAAAACATGAGCAATTTCAACAACAGTACGGTCAAATGACTTCCCCAAAATGGGAAAGTCTATCGGGATCACAGAATTGCCTGAGACTTTTTCCATTAGAGTGACAACACGACGGAGATGATACTGAGGGAGATGGAGATGATGGCTAAGGGACTTGGGTCTTTTTGGTCTGGAGAAGAGAAGGCTGAGGGGAGGATCTGATCAACACCTATAAATACTTAAAGGGTGGGTGGCAAGAGGATGGAGCCAGTCTTTTTTCAGTGGTGCCCAGTGACAGGACAAGAGGGAACGAGCACAAACTTGAACATAGAAAGTTCCATCTAAACATGAGGAGGAACTTCATTCCTGTGAGGGTGGCAGAGCCCTGGAACAGGCTGCCCAGGGAGGTGGTGGAGTCTCCTCCTCTGGAGAAATTCTAACCCTGCCTGGACATGTTCCTGTGCAACCTGCTCTGGGTGGCCCTGCTCTGGCAGGGGGTTTGCCTAGATGATCTCCAGAGATCCCTTCCAACCCTGTATCATTCTGTGAGACATGAACTGCCCCAGTATATGTGATAGTTGTGAGCCTCAGATCCTCATTAGCTCCTGGGTAATCGGATTAAATTAGCAAATCAAAGATTGAGTATCATGGACAAGCAGCAGGTCAGACAGCTCAGTTGCAGAACTCATTGCCCAAAGACACCATAGAAGGCAGAAGTTTAAAGTGGTGCAAAAAGTGACAGGGACAAATTCAAGGAAGAATCATAGAATTGTCTAGATTGGAAGGGACTTTCAGATCGTCGAGTCCAACCATCAACCTAACGCTGACAAAACCACCACGAAACCAAGTCCCTCAGCACCACGTCTGCTCAGCTTTTAAATACCTCCAAGAACATCTGCTGAGTGTTATTCAACACAAAAAACACCAGCTTTTCCATTAAAAGCTGCGTGTTGCAAAGTGTAGGAAGCTCCAAGTGTTTGGGAAAGGATTGCTGTTGCTCAGACTCTCCTCAATCCCTTCTACACACCCTCTGCACCAGACACAAGCCTGGCCTAAGACCACCTTTGGTCTGACCTTGTGCAGATATTGATATTAAATCTCCCTGGAGCATGGCCATGGACTAGTAATACACTTGTAGATATTATGAACATAGCAAAAATAATTAAAAAAGGCTTTTCCTTCCAGTTTTCATTTCCATACTGTTTTGTCTCTTGACTTAACGCATCCTTATTTGGTCTTAATTGCCATCAAGAAAACTGTGGTTTTTTCAAAACCATCTATGTCCCAAAGGTCTTCTCTCTATATGAATGATGTCTAGAACAATGAGGTCCTAATGCATTAAAGTAAAACATCAGGATTTTCCTTTCAATGCAAACCTCTAACTTCCCAAATTGATTCTCTTGTTGTCTTCAAGACAACATTTAAAAATTTTTTTACACTCCCTGTGTTCCATATCCCTGTTATTAAAGGATTCTTTAACTCCTTTCAATTAGCCCCTCATCTATGAATTTACTAACACATTTTTTTTATTACAGAATTAATAGGCACACTATTAAGTGTCTATGCATCTATGCACTATTAAGAAATCTATGCATCTTCATTTATGGGCTGTTCAGCGTAAGTCTTCCTCTAGGTCTACCTGAGGATGGTTCATCTATCACACCATTTTGAAGGTTACGTGGTAGCATTACACCAACTTTACCAGATATAAATCAGTTTACTTTAGTGGAACACTTCTAGGTTAAATTCACCACAAATGTTTCAAATGCTTTACAGACAAACTACATTTATTATACCTTCTCACCCACCATTCACTAGCTTTAAAGTTACAGATTTACCTAGATTGTTTCACATTGTCCCATAATCCAATCTGTCTTCAACACTATCTCATGGTGTTTCTTCTGATATATATTTCACTATGGACAGAATTATGTCCATACAATCCAGAGTTTAAACAAGAATTCATGGGAACATCAGTGATTACTGGGAAAACTCCAGCTGTATTCAAAGATGCAGTGATAAAAATTGAAATGTCTCACAGAACAAAGTCTGTATCATACAAGAGGAAATGGCCTCAAGTTGCGCCGGGGGAGGTTCAGATGGGATATTAAGAAAAATGTTTACACTGAAAGGGTTACTAAGCCTTGGAATGGGCTGCCCAGGGAAGTGGTTGAGGCACCATCCCTGGAGGTAGTTAAAAGACGGGTTGACATAGTGCTTAGTGACATGATTTAGTGATGGTTTTTATCAGAGTTCAGTTGATGGTTGGATTAGATGATCTTACAGGTCCCTTCCAACCTAGACAATTCTATGATTCTATGATACCTTAATAATAAAAAATTACTAACAGCATAAATAGCAAAAGAAATACTAACCTGAAGGGATGGAATATGACCAGGTTAATGAGTTAAAATGGAAATAAATATAAACTAAGCCACAAAACTCTCCAGCTGTCCAGAGTGTGCTCCCAAGAAAGGCCGCATGATTAAATGGCAGGAGCAATGGCCTTAAGCAAAGAACTTCTCATCGACACTATAATCAGGAAGGATTAAATTTAACGTTCAGAAATGCCCATTCCCAAAAGCATCCATCATAACCTTAGAGATGCCTCTGCCTTTCATTAAGGACCGTGTCTCATCGTGTAGCTACAGCTCCCTTCCACCATAAAAAAAAAAGATGCCAGACACCTCTACTCCACCTTCATTACAGCATGTTTTCTTATTTAATAAACTTTCATCAGCCAAAATGAATGGTTGTTATTAGTAGAGCTAACAGCCACGCGATAATACTCCAGAGAGATATCAATGCTTGTTGGTGCATTAACTAAGAGCGGAGGGGCTGGGGTCAAGCATGTGTCAATGCAAATGAAGCAGTATTAGGCACTAAAGGTTTAATGCAATAGACTGCCTCAGATAATAGAAATTAAAGGATAAAAAGCAGGAGATAAAGTTATCGATAAGTATACTGAGGGAAAAAATGATAAGATGTTTCAAAGGGAAAGAAACTCTCCATGTTCTGATGTCTTTAAAAAACAGTCTAGCAAGTTTATTTAAAACAAAACCAAAAAAAAAGATCAGAAAAGAGAATTTAAAGAGAAGAGGAAAAAAAAAGGGAAAGATAAAAAAAAGAGGTGAAAAATGTTCTAACAATACGCAGCAGCAATGCTTCTCATATAAGGAACTTAGAAGCATTCTACCAAACTTAATTACTTAAGCTTTAGAACCATCCTTGAAGGCAGACAAAAATTACTAATAAATCCTAGCATCTGAGTAAAGGTACAATATTTGAGATGAACAAGCAGTAGACAGAAGCAAGCTCCTGATTTTCACACTTACATGTGAACTGCTAGAACACATCCTATACATATATCAACTTAATAAAGACAAAGCTGCCTTCTTTATCATCCCTCCCTCAACAGAAATCAGGAGGTTTGCCAATCATTAAAGACTAATAGGAAAGGGGTTCCTTTAAGCATAAACATTGATACAGCCCCGTAGGTAAAGTGAAGTGAGATACAACCTTGTCAGCTTTGCCATTCCGTTTTCTAAACGGCTTCTTTGAAATCAATAAGGTCAACGATGACAAGACACAACGTCAGCTGGGGAAAGACTTCAAGGCAAAAAGTATCGGGAAACTATTACTACTTTTGTAATTCAGAAGAAAGAGAATTTCAAGCAGGGCCAAAAATTTCACTTTTGTAATAAAAGCATTTCTATAGAATCCCAAACCAACAGAAGTCTCTTCTTTTCCACTTACGGCATTAATTCAAAGGTACAAAACTGTTCCGCAGCAGTACCCGAGTCCCAGCTCTGCGATAAGAAATGCAGGAACAAAATGAAAGGCCGTTTTTATTGATTTTCATTGTTCCAGCTGAAAGGCAGACAGTAAATAAAATGCATACCGAGAACTGCGTTGATATTTTTTTAAATATAATTTCATTATACCAGACTACTTAGAGTCTAAGAAATCTGCTCACTACATGGGACTTTGAACTGAAAGACTCACCTTGTACTGCAGAGAGGAAAGCCACAGGCAGCAGCTACATTCAAGTAGAAAAAGTTAAAACTCTCCTCAAAACCCACACCTGGGGCTACAAACACCCAAAGATGTTAATCACTCCAAGTGCCTTCATAAAGGGTTAACATAAAGTGCATAGGAAGGTAGGGGACACGTATCAAGTAGGACACACTCATCATGGGACAAGCAGGAAAACGCCAAATCCACATTGGTGTACCCATACACAAAGCAATATCCGCCCTCCCCTACTAAGAAAACTTTTCAATATTTTAAGCTCCTTGTTTGACTCCCACTTCCCACAGGAAGGTTCCTTGTCCTCATACACTGATCTCCAAAATATCTCACCCATAATCATAGTCTCTCCTCTGTTTCCCTTTGCCAGTGCCACCTCTCCCTCCCTTCTGGCTGCCTCAATACCTTTATGATCATTTTCCTACAGCATTTCCACTTATTAAAACGTCTTCAACTTCTGACCACGTTCTCAACCACTAAGAAGCCTAGTTGTGTTGTAAAGCAGTTAAAAAAAATAAACACACAAACACTTTTTGCAAAATGCTTTGGCAATGACAATGGGGCTGGTCAGCACAGAAGCATGGAATGGTTTGGGTTGGAAGGGACCTCTAAAGATCATCCAGTTCCAACCCTCCTGCCCTGGGCAGGGACACCCCTCTTCCAACATATTTAAACAAACCAGCAACTGCACATGACTGGAGACACACTCTTTGAAGGGAAACTGTGACAGGGAGGTGACCCATGCTGGAGCAGGGACATCTCAAAGGGACTGAAGTTTCATAGAATGGTTTAGGTTGGAAGGGACCTTAAAGACCATCCAGTTCCAACCCCCTGCCATGGGCAGGGACACCTCCCACCAGACCAGGTTGCTCCAAGCCCCATCCAACCTGGCCTTGAACCCCTCCAGGGATGGGGCAGCCACAGCTTCTCTGGGCAACCTGGGCCAGGCTCTCACCACCCTCAAGGCAAAGAATTTCATCCCAATATATTATTTAAATCTCCCCTCTTTCAGTGTCAAACCCTTCTGCCTCCTCCTATGGCTCCTCTCTCTTGAGCTCAAGAGTCTCTCCCCATCTCTCCTGGAGCCCCTTGAGGTACTGGAAGGGGCTCTAAGGTCTCCCCGGAGCCTTCTCTTCTCCAGGCTGAACCCCCCAACTCTCTCAACCTGTCCTCACAGCAGAGGGGCTCCACGCCTTGGATCATCTCCATGGTCTCCTCTGGCCCCACTCCAACAGGTCCATGTCCTTCTGATGTTGGTGGCCCCAGAGCTGGAGGCAAAGCTGGAGTACTGCAAAGGGGTCTCCCCGGAGAATCCCCCCCCTCACCCTGCTGGCCACGCTGCTGGGGATGCATCCCAGGGTGCAGGGGGCTTTCTGGGCTGCCAGCGCATCTTGCCAGCTCATGTTGAGCTTCTCATCACCCAACACCCCCAAGTCCTTCTCCTCAGGACTGCTCTCAATCCATCTCTAGTTTAGACCGGTATGTTTCTGATATAAAACTTAGATTTCACAACAAAGCAATGCTCTTCAAAAAAAATTAACCCAATACGGATCTCACAGTCTGCAGAGCTGAGCAAAAATACGTTTAACGCATCACCGGGATGCTGGTGGGGAACTCGCTGCGCTTTAACTTTGCTGCGTCAGCACAATTGGAAATGACCTAATTTCCCTGCGGAGCAATCTCCGCTCCTGTACGGCCGGGTGCTGCGCCGCGGCCCGTTAACTGAATGCACCAACAATAAGAGCCACCAGCTCCGTTCTAGAAACGGAATAAACCGGCAACAATGCAAATTTGCAATAAGGACGCGGTCAGCTCCGAGAAAAACCCTGACGCTATTATTCACTTCAGAAAGCAAAGCAGGAGACATATATTATTCTTTCCCTGACATACGGAAACTGAAATAGAAGTCCTTAACATTGAAAAAGAAAGAAAAGTAGGTGTTGGAGTGTTCCTTGGCCTACTTCTCGAGAAACAAATTATTGTCACATCAGCTTTGTATTTTCTTGGGACAAAGAGAGGCTGAAGGAGAAGGACTGAAGGAGAAGGATGTGCTCAGGAGTAAAATACAGATCCACATCAGTTCCTAGCTCTGTAACACAACTAAGTGTGAAGTCAAACTTCAGTGAAAACTAGTAGAATTGTGCAGGTTGGAAAGGACCTTTCAGATTATCTAGTCCAACCATCAACCTAACTCTGATAAAAACCATCACTAAACCATGTGATGGTTTAACTAAACTTAGAGACCATAGTCTCTAAGAACTATGTCAACCCATCTTTCAAATACCTCCAGGGATGGTGACTCCACTGCTTCCCTGGGCAGCCCATTCCAAGGCTTAATAGCCCTTTCAGTGTAAACATTTTTCCCAATATCCAATGTGAACCTCCCCTGGCTCAGCTTGAGGCCATTTCCTCTTGTCCCATCGCCTGTTCCTTGGGAGAAGAGACCGACCCTCCCTGGCTACACACTCCTTTCAGGGAGTTGGACAGAGCGAGAAGGTCTCCCCTCAGCCTCCTTTTCTCCAGACCCCTCATCAGCTCCATTGCCCTTCTCTGGACACGCTCCAGCATCTCAATGTCTGTCTTGGAGTGAGGGCCCCAAAACTGGACACAGCACTCGAGGTGGGGCCTCACCAGTGCCCAGTACAGGGCGACGATCACCTCCCAAGTCTCCTCCTAACAAATCAAATTTCAACTGGAAATAGCAGTTGTCCTCCCTCCTGTCCCATGGATATATTTCTGCAGTTTCACGGTGTTTCGTTACCCGACACAATCCCATCCCAAAGGAACCGTACTCCTGCACTCATAAATCAACTTCAGAGTAAGTGTTTCATGGTCTACTGGAATGAAAAGATTTTTTTAAAAACTCTATATACTTTGACAAAGTGGTATTAGTTCATTAAAATTGCAAAGTCAGACACATAAAAGCCAGGAAATGCAAAGAAAGTAGCCTAAGCAATTTTCATTTAATTGTATTATGATATGACCTTTAATTACTTGATTCAACAACATTTCTTCCTTCAACTGTTTTTAGCATTTCATCTCTTAGATTATTTAAACAAATGGAAAATATTAATTTCTCTCTATGGATAACTCTTGGTTCAACAATAGAGGCAGAACAATTAGATCAACACCCCAGACCTCTACAATACTTGAGTTAATTAAGTAACCACTGGGCAGAGCCTCCTGCCCTTCAACACACAACCCAGTGCCGGAGGGATGAGACATGGAACTCTTTCCTCAAAGCAACAATGCTCCTTGTCCTGTCCCACGGCTGCTCATCCTGCTGTGTCCTCTACTTCAAGTTCTGTCTCAGCTACAGTGTTCTGTAGCCCATCTAAGACATCTGTTCCCGAAGAAGCTGGATTCCTGCCTTCCAGCAATCAAATTGTGCTTCCAGGCCAAGTGCCAGCTGTGCCCCCAACCAAACTTGCCTCTGCCTCCACCTCTGCTGCTGGTCCCTTTGGAGACTGTCCACTGCCTTTTTCTAGGAAGCTCCTCCTGCATCAGAATTCCCCTCTCAGCACCTGATCACAGAATCATTTAGGTTGGAAGGGACCTTTAAGATATCAAAGTCCAACCATCAAGCTAACACTGCCAAGTCCATCACTAAACCATGTCCCTCAGCACCACATCTACCCAGCTTTTAAATACCTCCAGGGATGGTGACTCTACCACTACCCTGGGCAGCCTCTTCCAAGGCTGGAAAAACGTTTCGGTGAAGAAATTTTTCCTAATATCCATCCTAGACCTCCCCTTGTGCAACTTGCAGCCATTTCCTCTTGTCCCATCGCCTGTTCCTTGGGAGAAGAGACCGACCCTCCTTTCAGGGAGTTGTAGAGTGTGAGAAGGTCTCCCCTCAGCCTACTCTTCCTCCTCTTTATGTTTTATGTTGAACAGAAAATACACAGATATGTATGTACATGCACTCAATTGCCACATGGAAGTGAATGTTACTTTTACCAACTTAATGTGTGAAAAACCAGAAAAGTTTTACAGAAAAACATACTAACTTATACTTTAAAAAAGGTACATCCAGAAATGGAAAATAACGGAAACGTATTCAGTCTGAAACTGGAGTTCTATCTGTTCTGGACCCTCCTGACTTCTCCAAAGCTTTCCAATTCATTCCAGTTCCAGTATTTAAAGGGTGGGTACAAAGATGGAGACTCCCTTTTTACAAGGAGTCACACAGAAAAGACGAGGGGTGATCAGGACAAGAGGTAACAGGCACACATTGAACATGGGAAGTTCCATCTAAACGTGAGGAGGAACTTCTTTCCTGTGAGGGTGGCAGAGCCCTGGAACAGGCTGCAAAGAGAGGCGGTGGAGTCTCCTTCTCTGGAGACATTCCAAACCTACCTGGACACGTTACTGTGCAACCTGCTCTGGATGAGCCTGCTCTGGCAGGGGAATTAGACTAGATGATCTCCAGAGACCCCTTCATTCTGTGATTCTGTGATGGGTACAAGTTACTCCTGCAGAGATTTCCATTGGACACAAAAGGAAAAGTTTTCACCCTGAGAACAACCAGCCTTTGCAATGATCTCCCCAGGAAAGTGGTGGATTCCCCAACATCAGACACATTTAAGATTCAGCTGGACGGGGTGCTGGGTCAGCTTGTCTAGACCATGTTTTTGAGAATGGTTGGAGCAGATGACCCTTGAGGTCCCTTCCAACCTGGGAATCTGCGATTCTGCAATTTTAACACAAACTGTGGAAGGTGCAATTACAGAACAGCAAACGTCATCCCAGCGGCTCCGCTCACCGGAACGTGTGTTATCACAATGCTGGAGGAACACAGAAGGTGAATACATGATATTTGAAGCTCCTCTGTGCTACTCTAGATGGATAGAGAAATCAGGAACAAAAAAGCTGCCACTTAAAATTTTTAACTTCATACAAATGTAAGCTGTCACAAAATACCTTTTGCATTGTGTTCACACTACTGGGAAAAGCTGCCATTCTTTTATTAACAATTCTTCCCAGCATTATTCAGTCATTGCACATTAGAACCAGCAGCTGGAGAGTTTTGAGTGATAATGAAACCTGTAACAAGCCATCTTCAGCCGTCTTTTCCAAACAATAAGGGAATTAAAATTTCAATTTAAATGCAGAGGTTTGAAACACGCTTCAGTGGCAAAATTACTTCAATTAATGTGAGTGGAATACAAAGACCAGGCTGCAGAAACGCGATGCAGCAACCCAAAATTATGCCATTAGAGCGCTTGCATCAAACTAACAAGATGACTGCAAAGGTCTAATTTCGACCGTACATATCACAAGGCTACAGGCAACAATATTAATCAGTGCTCCAATTTCAACGGGTGGGATACGAGCTCCTTGTCAGCTCCCACTTTGGGCTTTTTATAAGCCACGAGCATCTGTTTACCTCAAGGAATGAAACAAAAGGACAGAGAGATCTCTATACGCGCTGCATCCCTGACAGGTTAGTAATTATTTTCCATAATATTCGTATCATATAAAAGGAGAAAGGAATTATCCTGCAGGCAGTGAGTGATTACAGCATCATAGCCTCGCAGAGGCAGTGTTAACGGAAGATGGCAAAACCCAATGAGCCTGCAGTGATTTTTGGCTACGAAAAAGCTCCAAATGCAGGTAGGTTACTATTTCTTTACTACAGGCACGATTCTCCTTGAATGAGAACTGCAAGTGTCAATGAACGGCTGAAATAACAAGTTCAGTTCTCACCTGAGGTTTTTCTGCATTCATTGATATAAAAAAATTAAAAATCTAACCGCTGCTTTTTATGTCATTATCATTTGATTTCTTAGAAAAGATAATCTTATTCTGGAAAACAAACAAACAAACAGCTTGATACACTACTCGTACTTCAGTGAGGTCTAATATCAGATCTATCTCTTAGCCTTGGGCAACCTTACTCCCCCACCCCTCATGTATGTATGTAAGTGTATAAATAATGAACTCCCTGCATACGCAGTGTATTGAAAACCAGTAAGATACCACAAATACGTATATTGCAAACCATTTCTAAAACATATTATATGATAAATCCCAAGTATTGTTATTTTTCTTCCATCTTTCTGGAATCTCCTTCTGAAAAGAATTTTTAGTTAAAAAAACATGAACCAGCCAAAAAGAAAAAAAAAAAAAAGCCACGAAACTGGCAAGTCCATCAGTAAAAGAAAGCACCAACTGGTTAATATTTCAATTTACACTGATGTTAACTCTGAATACTGTAGATTCCCCCTATACTGAACATCCTTAATTTACATCTACTTCTTCATCTCTCATAATTGAAGGTTGATGGGTTGGACTAGATGATCTTAGAAGTCCCTTCCAACCTAGACAATTCTATGATTCTGTGAAAATATCAGACTACACCAAACACTGATTTCCTACATCAGAAACCTGACAGAAGTTTTGGCAAAACCTGTCTGAGCTCTTCTCATCCGTCCTGCCCTCAAGTCACTGCACTGTTGATCTGTTTCCAGGAATTCCAATAGGTTTTACGTAACATTTTATAAAGTATCGTAAAAATTCCACTTTATATTATGCAACAGAAACGGATACATTACCCATCCCAGATGGCTTACAATATGGTGGGAAAGACAGAAGATATAGTTCATATTAAAGATATAAGTTCATATTAAAAGGACAGCGAAACTCAAAGGAGAGTAAGATTGAGAAGGTTCCTAGAAGATGGTTTTAAAAAAAAAGGAAGAAAAGGAAAATTGTGACCAAATCATAGAAAGAGGATTGCACCAGGTGTGGCATGAAAAGAGAACAGGAGCAACAGAAAACAACAGGAAGGTGATGGCAGAGTGAAATCAGAGAAGATGTGACAGTGACAACAAAAATCCCGATGGGGTTACACGTGTCATCAAAGAAAGGGATGAGGGGACTGACATCAAACTATTGAAAATGTTTAGAGGGAACAAGGTAAGTTTTACAAAGCCACATTTAATGCAAAATGAGATAAAATGGTAAGAAGGAAATTAAAGTTCAAGTCTGCGCTCTACAAATATGAGGTGACAAGACTAAGATTTCCAACTTCTTATCCTGTTGAACAATGACTTATTAAGAAGCAGCAGAGAGGCACAGCTAAGCTAAGTAAAAAGACATTAAAGTAGAAAAAAACAATTACAAAATAAGGCAATGAAAAGATTTCCTTAAAGGCGCTATTTGGCAAATACGAAGAGGAATACAATCAGACATACTTCTTTCGCCTTCATTTTTGGACCACAGACTGCTTAAGGTTGGAAAGGACCTCAAGAGAACATCTAACCCACCCTCCTGCTCAAGCACGGTCACCTAGAGCCAGTTGCCCAGGACCACATCCAGTCTGGTCTTGAAAATTTTCCATGGACGGAGACTCCACAACTTCTCAGGGCAATTTGTTCTAGTGTTCAACCACACTGACAGCAAAAAAAAGTCTTTTCTTCTGTTGAGACATAAATTCCTATGTTTCAGTCTGTGCCCATTGAGCCTCTTCTCTTGTCCCTGGTCACCACTGAGAAAAGTCCAGCTCTGTTTTCTTTGTACCTTTCTACCAAAAGCTCTCCCTGAGGTTTCTCTTCTCCAAGTCCCAGCTCTCCCAGCCTATCTTTGTAGATGAGATGCTCTTGACCGCTAACCCTCTTTGTCATCCTTCACTGGACTTGATTTCAATAACTCCACCTCTCTCGTATACTGGAGAGCCCAGAACTGGACTCATGTCAGGCCTAAGGAGAGCAGAAGGATCACCACCCTTGTAAAGTTTTTAATTACTGGTAGAAGACAGTTCCAGGAGAGAAAGGACTGGAGCCTGGTGAGGAAGTGTGCTTGTTAAGTTCAGAAACAAGAAAAAAAGAAAAAAGATTATTGTTAGAGAAGTTCAGGAACTTTCTACCTCCACAACGAGACTGGAATTGAAAGGTATGCTTATAACAGAGATGGAACTGAAGAAGAAAAACGCTTGAAGGGAGGAGCTCACCGTCAGGATGGGAGACTGTGACCCTGAGTCCAGTCAAAAAGAATCAAAACAAAACCAAAAGGAATCACAGAATGATATGGGGGTTGGAATGGACCTCTGGAGATCATCTAGTCCAACCCCCTGCCAAAGTGGGTCCTCGAGCAAGTCACACAGGAATGTGCCCAGTGGGGTTTTGATTGTCTCCAGGGATGGAGACTCCACCACCTCTCCGGGCAGCCTCTTCCAGGGCTCTGCCACCCTCACAGGAAAGAAGTGTTTAGATGGAACTTCTTATGTCAAGTTTGTGCCTGTTACCTCTGGTCCTGGAAATTCTCGTACAGGAAATTCCAGTACAAGAAAGGATCAAGTGACAAAAGAAGAAACTAAGCAGGAAAAGAAGCAAATAAGACCACAAACAGCAGAGTCGTCTGCAGATGATGACAGCTGACCAGTGTGTTTCTGGTGGGTACTGGCCCAGCATGAGGACCCACATCTTACCAGCATGTCTGTCGCGTTGAGGTAGCGCTTGCTGGCCATGCACTGCTCCAGCTTCTGAGGCACTTGCTTGATGTTCTCTATCTCATCCAGCAAATTCAGGACATGTTTGTGCTCGATCCCCTCAATCCAGAGCTTGCGCAACTCATCCCGCTTGCAATGCAGCAGCATCTTGCACGAGAGCAGATTCTCCTTCACCTAGAAGCAACACGTCAAAAGATTAATTAATCTGGTGCTTCTAACACAGATCAGCCCTTTCCCACACTTATTTTATTAAAAATTTCCAAAAATATCATGAGACTATAATCAAATCCAAGTTCCTTAACATTTCTTGTTATTCCCTTGAAGGGAAACCTATAGTACATACAAATCGGAACTGCTTTGATGCTCTAATGTTTTTTAGTACACGTTTTGTACCAGCAGGGAAAATTTAACTGAATCTCTTGTACAAACACAGGATCCTACAACCACGATCAAAGACTTATTTGTACGTTTTCCAAAAATCAATTCAGTATTTTGGCATATTGCAAGGATCCAATTTTCAGTGAAAGCAAATAAGCCACTACTAATTTTTCCGCTGTAAACATTTTCCATCTGCCTATTAAATCTTTTGGCACATCTCCCCCTTTCTTCAAGTTTGGTGTCCGTTTCTTGAAACACGACTATTTAAGAGCACAATCATTTTCCTACTGCCTCCAGCAATACCAATTTTCTATTTTTTTATTATTTTTTTTTTACAAGATATGGCTTCATCAGAACAAACAACAGTTAAAATAGAGTTCAATTTAGGATTTCCATTATTTATTGAGGCCGTTACACCATAGAATCATGGAATTGTCCAGGTGGGAAGGGACCGTTAAGATCGAGTCTAACCATCAACCTAATTCTGATAAAAAAACATCACTAAACCATGTCTCTAAGCTCTATGTCAACCTGTCTTTTAGATCCCTCCAGGGATGGTGACTCCACCACTGCCCTGGGCAGCCCATTCCATGGCTTAATAACCCTTTCTGTGTCAAAATTTTTCCTAATATTCAATCTGAACCTCCCCTGGAGCAACTTGAGGCCATTTCCTCTTGTCCTATCCCCTGCGCCCAGAGAAGCAGCTTGGTATTTGCCACTCAGTTTGTTTCCGAGCCTCCTGCCATCCTCTCTAAGTGGCAAATTCTCTACTGTTACAGAATCACACAGAATCACAGAATGATATGGGGTTCGAAGGGACCTCTGGAGATCATCAACTCCCCTTCCAAAGCAGGTCCACCCAGAGCAGGCTGCACAGAAACGTGTCCAGGCAGGGTTTGAATGTCTCCAGAGAAGGAGACTCCACCACCTCCCTGGGCAGCCTAGAGGTTTTTCTTCTCCATTCTTTCTGCTCTCACACACAGTCTGCGTTGTCTGCTTTCAGGTTCTCCCAGTATCCTGTGGTAAGGTCAGTATAACCTAGCTTTTCTTGCATAATGCAACTCAATAATACATATTAAAATGTGGAAGCAATTAACAACACAGCTTCACACATTGCTTTCACACCATTCTTGTTTTTGCCAGAAGTTACGAATACTTAGGGCCCAACCTTTTCTCAGGCTGAACTCTCACTGAATTACACATGAAGAGAGACTCTCAGAAGTAGGCCCTTCAATTTATTTTTAAATAATGAGCCTTCAAAGCAGTCCAGAAATCCCACTTTAGCTGCACATTCTCGTCCCTTGTCCATCTAAAGGCAGTTTTAAAAAAAAAAAAAAGCACATGAAACACATAGACCAAAACACAAATGGTAAATAACAGAAATAACAATAGCTACATAAAACAGCCTCCATCCAGAATCCGAAGAGACTAAGATTTCAATGCAGTAATATCACAATCTGCAATGTCCTTCCAAAAAGAATAACACAGAAAAATCCTCAAGCCAACCAAAAAGCTAATGTAAGAGTGTCAGAACTTGCTGCAAAAGCAGAGGCAAACTAAAACGGGTACAGAGTTCATTTCAGACCTAATCCCTGCTCGATACCTTAATTGAAACTGTTCCACCGGCCCAGCTCACCTCGTCAGTGGACGGCTGTTCCGTACAGCCAAATTGGGTCAGCCAAACAACCACGGGGCCAGAAGGAATCTCACAAGATATTCCTACTCCTGCCCTTGCAAGAAATACGATTAACTCCATCTACATTTGGGAGCAGGGGACAGAGTGAACAGGAAATCTTTAAGAAAGAACCTCCCTTTGGTAGACCCTATTGTTTCTCCTTCATAATTCAGTTTTACAGTGGTAACACCTCTAAAGCTACATTTAAAGCCAACCCCTCCCAGCAGGGATTCTTACAAGAATGGACTAAAAAAGGTGGATATCCACAGGGATCTGGACTATCTATCACTTCCATGATTCCTAAAACAAGTAAACACCTGTGCCTTCATCCACCTTCCATGGAAACATCAAAAGAAAGTCGAAAGTGTAATACAGATTGATGACAAACCAGATCTGGGGCCTCCCATGAGATTAGGTCAAAGCTACTTCAATAGGTATTGACCAAAACTAATAAGAAAACTTAAATATCAAAAGGTCCTTCACCCTTACAGTCATTCTTTTAGGCGGGACCAAAAGGTCACACCCCTATATGTTTGTTTTGACCTCGGCAAAGCTCAGGGTACTGTGTGAAAATAGGCCACTGGCTACAGTTTATTTCAAATTTACCGCAATTGATCTCTGCTTTCTAAGCGCTGAGCTTTGTACATAAATCCTAGACTGAACTCTTACCCTTGGAAAGCATCAGAATGGTCTCATTTTCTTTGAAAATGCTAAATGAATTTTAAAAGCCAGAAAGGTCGGCCCAGAAGGGTAAAAGCCGACTGCTCCTAAAGCATTGCCGTGAAAGGTTTTGAAATGAGACCTCCACGGAGCCAGGAAAAATAAAAATAAAAAAATAAAGGAATAGATTCGGTGCCTAGTTTGCAAAGTTTAGGTATAACAAACTATAGAGGAATAAAAGGTAGGACAAGAGTCCAAAGAACTAATCTATCACTGCAGGAATAGAGCAGATGGAACAAGTCCACAACAAAGAGCGCCAGAGTTATTTACTGGCACGTTCCCCAAGTGTGAGCACTCAGAATACAGCACGATACGGGGGCACAGAGTTCGTGTACATTCACACAACAGAACTGAGTTTGGAAATAGCAGCAAAAAAAAAAAAAATAAATCATATTCTCTGAGCGAAACGCAAGCTGATGAATCACTCAGACTATTTAGGAGGTGGTTGGAGGCCAACGTATCAAAACACGAAAAGATTAGATGGAGAGGTGTTAGCTCAGCAGCCCTTCGGCTTCAAAACCTGATAGCAACATGCCCAGACAATCAACGAACAGGGGGCACCGCAAAGCTTCCTATCCACCTCTCCTTTTGCTTTTTAATCACTCGTGCGCTCAAACAACGGGGAGATCCTGTGGAAAACATGTTGCCAGTAAGACACAGGCTCCCATCACTGTATTAGGACTGGATTGTCTGCTCTCAGCTGTGCCACAGAGCGATAGGACACGGGGGAATGGTTTTAAATTGAAAGAGGGGAAATTTAGATTAGATACTAGAAAGAAATTCTTTGCTGTGAGGGTGGTGAGACACTGGAACAGGTTGCCCAGAGAAGCTGTGGCTGCCCCATCCCTGGAGGGATTCAAGGCCAGGCTGGACGTGGCTTTGAGCAACTTGGTCTGGTGGGAGGTGTCCCTGCCCAGGGCAGGGGGTTGGAACTGGATGATCTTTAAGGTCCCTTCCAACTTGAACCATTCTATGACTTGAGAAGTCAGGCCTAGTTCAGTATTAGTGGATAACAGCGCTCCCTCAGTTAATTTTTTACTTTAGTTGAGAATGACAGCAAGCAGCTGGAAAAGGGGAGAGAGAAATAAAAAGTTAAAATGGAAGCTTACACCATTACCAATAAAAGGACCGTACAGAGGAAAAAGGTAGAGGAGTTACCCAGAGTACAGGCTACCAAGCGGATGCAAACACAGAAATACACGTAAAAATTAATTTTTCACCTGTTTGATCTTGTTGCGCGAGTTGGTGATGCGCTCGGTGATGCTCTGGTAGGTGCGGATGGCAGTGGTGAGCTCGGTGTAGTGCTGGACAATCAGCTCATCCAAATCCCGGTCACATTTCTCATAAGCTTCTTCTAGGCGGCCTTTCTCAGTCTCTCGGTCCTCAACATCATCACTGGTAGATAAAGTCCTACGGACCGAAAGATTATAAAAATAGGGATATTTTGAAATTATCTATAAGGACAACCAGTCACTCCTATTAGTCTGTACACTTCACCGAGTAAAGATTATTTCTGGTAAACGTGTCTGGTGTTCAGTAGAGAACAAAGTACTTCAAGAAAATAAAAAAAAAAACATAAATATTGGGGTTTATTACTTTCCCAATTTTCAGATGTTTCAGAGCTTTCTTACTACAACTACTGGATTTATGAAAAGGGAAAGTTATCCATTAGTTATCAAAATTCCAGAGTCATTACTATGAGCACAGAAATATATCCTGATTTATTACTTACAAAGAACCATAAAGAAGAAATTCTACTTTGGACTCAAGGACCAGTGCAAGTATATCTATACATATAAAGATAGTGTTGCAGTTACTACTACTTACCAACCAAAATTACACGAGGGATGTCACAACTACATAAAGAAACCGGTCAAAAACCCACCCAGACCTTCCAACCTGTTTTCACACATACACCAGGACAGCAAAGAAGTGTCACGGGCCATTATTTCCACCCTCTCCACGCCCCGCTCCTTTATTTTAGCCTCTGAGTAACATCATCTGGTAAGATTTTTAATTTTTAATTTTTTTTAATAATTGAAATTTGATATTTCAACATAACTGTTAAAAATTTAATGAAACTGGCATTAAGAGAGAGAAGTTTCTTGATGTCACTCCAAATTTCTGAGGTTTTCTCCCTCCCTCTTCACCCCACTCACCCCCTTACGACCCTGGATCCTGCCACCGGATCCAGAAGCCCACCCCTGGAAGGACTCGCTCACACGACCAGAAAGACCCAGGAGACAGCAATCGCCAAAAAGACATAGTCTTATATCCTACAGAAAGTAGCACTCAAAAAGTTGGGTTTTGACAAAAAGTCATCCTGAATGTTCTTCTTCCTTGGTCCTTAGAAGGGCAGCCACGGTCCATACAGGCTTCTGCTTTAAATCAGCAATACAGACATTGAAATCTCTATGCTTCATGGTGAAAAAGAGATCAGTTATATTGATTATGACCTAAATATTTATATATCCCACCCTTACGAACCAGAGGGATGAATTCTGTAGCTCAACTGACAGTTTCTGAACCAACGTGATGAGTGAATAAGCAATAAGAAAGGTATTTAAAAAAAATAAATCACTGCATGCAAACTGTTTTGGATCATATGCTGGAACATCGGGAAACAATCACAACTTTCAAAGAAATTTGGAGCATATACTTGCTGAAAGTGAAATGCCTTCAAAAATACAACTAGTAAAGCATAAGCATGTGAAGACTATTATTCCATTTAAACCACAGAAGTTTAGGGCTCTGAACTGAGTCACCACCTTAAGATGGTAGGCCTGTTATGCTGAAAGAGGAGAAAAATAGTTAAAGGCTAGAATGGCCGTTGTTTCCAACCCCAAAGACTAAGAAAAAATACACTGTCAGGAGAAAGACAGAACTTCTTGAGGTCTTCTTCTGGATTTCTTAAGCTAATTGTGGAGGGAAGGTTAAATAGTTGGAAGAAGAGAGAAAAAACCAGCCACTGCTGAATGCTGGTGCTGCTTTCTGCAACCGTAACGGCTTCACTCTGGATTTGTTAAATCAATGATGTCCAAACTAAACCCAGTATCTCCTGCTGTCAGGTGAGAAAGGAAACATCAACTTTCCTTGCCAGAACTGTCACTTGTCCTCGACACTAGAAGTTAGAAGGTAAGTGAGAACTGCTTGTACATCATCGAAAAATAACAAGGTAGAGAAATGTATTTCCTACGGTTTATTTAAGAGAATCTTCAATGACAACAAGCAGGACACCACAAGGGTTAAGATTTCATAGATTTTTCTGAATTCTTCAATACTGTCAGGACAGCGGTAGGAACTCAAGTGCAGAAGCTCTTCTCAAATAAACACAAAGAACTTAAACCTACAAGAAATGCTCCCTCTTCTCTCAAAAAGTCAACACAGACATACCCAAAACTTCCAGTTCATTACTCGTTCTTCCTTTCAAAGAAAAACAACAGGCTGCACCACCCACTCAAGGACTCCATCTTTAAAAAGAAAAAAAAAAAAAAAAAAAAGCCATTTCACAGGGGACCACGATCCCAGAAAGAGCAGTTACGAAAACTCAAGTGAGCAAGGAAATCTGTAGTACCATATGGAACACGGCATGCGAGGAGGACAGGAGCACACGCGCTTGTCCTACTCCGCTACAAAGGAGGACAGAGGAATTAAATAAATCCAAAATAAATCCTACAACACCCTGCAAGACAATGTACCCCTGCGATGTGTTTTAATTTCCATTGTTTTAATGTTCCTTTTCCCTTTCGGACGGTAGCGGCAGAAGGAGGCCGTACCAGATACCACAGGAAAATGAGGGGGAGAGATCCTCTTCTCCCTGCTCCCAAACACCAAGTGCCACACATTTCACAGAGGATGTGGGTCCACCTCTCGCCTTGCAGAAAGAGCACACAGAGATGAGGACCCCCCATCACCATTTCACTGACAGGGTAACTTCTTCCAACACATAAAATTTATTTGTATCATTTCAGGTTCCTTGCTTCATGAGAGCTACAGAAACAGGATGATTACATCCGTATTTTAATATTATTACATCAGTATTCTACTCTCACTCTTAGTTGTGCCTTAAAACACATTTCCACCAAAAAAACAAAGATATTTTTCTTAATTTCTACTATATGCAAAGCACCTTAGTATCATGCAAACATTTGACACTGTCCTTCATGACATCCTGTTCTCTAAATTGGAGAGACATGGATTTGAGGGATGGACCACTCAGTGGATCAGGAACCGGCTGGATGGCCGTGCTCAAAGAGTTGTGGTTAACAGCTCAATGTCCAAGTGGCAACCAGTGATGAGTGGTGTTCCTCTGTGATCAGTACTGGGACCACTGCTGTTCAACATCACTTTGGGCAATACGGACAGTGGGATTGAGTGCACCCTCAGCAATTTTACCCATGACACCAAGCTGCATGGTGTTGTCAATAGGCTAGATGGAAAGGATGCCATCCAGAGGGACCTGGATGCTAGAGAGGTGGGCCTGTGCCAACCTTATGAAGTTCAACAAGCCCAAGTGCAAGGTCCTGCACCTGGCTTGAGGCAATAGCACGCACAAATCCAGGCTGGGCAGAGAATGGCTGGAGAGCAGCCCTGAGAAGGACTTGGGGGTGTTGGTGGATAAGAAGCTCAACATGAGCCAGCAATGTGTCCTGGTAGCCCAGAAATCCCCCGCATCCTGGGCTGCATCCCCAGCAGCGTGGCCAGCAGGGCGAGGGGGGGAATTCTGCCCCTCTGCTCCGCTCTGGGCCTCAGAACGAGAGAGACATGGACCTGTTGGAGTGGGGCCAGAGAAGGCCACGGAGATGATCCAAGGCTTGGAGCCCCTCTGCTGTGAGGACAGGCTGAGAGAGTTGGTGGGGTTCAGCCTGGAGAAGAGAAGGCTCCGGGGAGACCTTAGAGCCCCTTCCAGTCCCTCAAGGGGCTCCAGGAAAGCTGGGGAGGGACTCTTGGTCAGGGAGGAGAGCCATAGGATAAGGAGGAATGGTTTTAAAGTCAAAGAGGGGAGATTTAGATGAGATCTGGCGAAGAACTTCTTTGCTGCGAGGGTGGTGAGACCCTGGCCCAGGTTGCCCAGAGAAGCTGTGGCTGCCCCATCCTTGGAGGGGTTGAAGGCCAGGTTGGAGGGGGCTTGGAGCAACCTGCTCTGGTGGGAGGTGTCCCTGCCCATGGCAGGGGGTTGGAACTGGATGATCTTTAAGGTCCCTTCCAACCCGAACCGTTCTATGAGTCTCAAGAGGAGCTGGGAAGTAAGAACAGTAGTTACAGCGGTTCAAAAATAAGCCCGGAATTAAGAAATTGTGTTACAGCCTCTGTTCTACCACAAATCTCTGACCGTGCTTACAGCTCCCCCCTCGTTGCAGACTGCATCTTGACACCAGAGCGTGAGCTCATAGTTACTACAGACTCCTTGTGTAAATCTCTGCGTTTCAGTGGAATGGGCTGAGCAGGCAGATCTGTGTCCATGTGGCCCAGTTTCTCGCATCAGGAATACAAAGCACTGGTTCCTCAAAGCGCCGAGCTGCAATTACATGCACTAAAGTACCACTGGAACACTCCAAGGCTGTTAACAGAGGTCACGTAAACACTTCAGACCAAGTAATGGATGAAGATGTGGTAGAAAATAAAGCTAAGCATACAGTTAATGCAACAATATTAAACATACGGTACTTGTGAGATGCGGTGAAGCTTGGGTTCATGCTATAATAGGTGAATAGAAAGCACACACAACACTGTGTTTGGGAATAAATCATCCTCCATCAAGAGCTCCTGCAGATGAATACACTTTCTTTGTGAAGAACTGCTTATTTTTGCTAGAAGAATGTTCTTCAGCTGGTTACACCGGCCACAAATGTATATCCTTTTTGGGAATTGACATATTGTTAGAGTTTGAGGCTGAGCAGTATTGCTTGTCTCAGTAGTTAATGAAAACATCGATTCTCTCTAACCGGCGTTATAGATTGCAGGAGAATCCTGGATTGCTACAGACAACGTAGAAGCAGAATCCAATTGGCTTCTACCACAGACCAGAGAAGTTTTTTGTTTTAATTAACAAAATTCAATTTCAAAATTCTCCATTTGCCAAAGCTGTTCAAGCTTTGGCTTGAATCCGTTTGCAATGCCAGTAGGTCATTAAAAAAGGTAAAGACCCTTTTCCAAGGCTAAGACTACACCACTGTCACCTCAGAGGATGTCACAAGCCTTGTCTAATGTCCCAGCAAGTTCCTGCCCAACTTTGGCTCCCTAACAACTTCCCGTCACATCCGTATTTTTTAAGCAGATTCAAATTGTGGTGCCCAGTTGTTCTCGTCCCTGTAATTGAGTTTAACCTGGCCCTCTATAGGAAAAAAATATTTTTTTGCTAAAAACACTTGACATTTGTACAGCCAAAACATAGGTGTTTATGAAGCCCGAACGAGAGGTCACAACGGGACTTGTATCTTAGAAACCCCAAAACACATCACAAGGAGGACAAAGCTACTACAGCTGGAAATCAGAACACTTTGTGAGATACCACAAGCTTATTCCTACTGAAATGATATAATGACAACACCTAACTAACAACTAACCTAAAAACTTTCAGTTGTCATTTTGCTATTTGTCTGCTTAGATATATATTTGCTGCCACCTTCAGCAGAATCAAGATGCTTTAGGAGGTGAAAAAACAGCCCATTTGGCTGAGCACTACACACCTCCTCACACAGTCTAAACTCCAAAGACCTCACCTTTTAAACCCACAACACAGCCAGCGGGAGCATGAAAATATTGCCAACCCACATCAAAGAGAAGGGTAACAGGAATACAGAGGTCTCAAAGCTCCAGTCCATCCAACCTGACTTCAGGAACCTCAGCAGCACACGCTGGGAACACAGTTGTCAGTTAAGTCTTTTTCTACACTTCTATTTCTCTGAAAAATGAGCTTAATACGCAGCTGTAGCCCAGAACTTTATAAGAGGAGAGCAAGACAAAGGAGTTGCTCTGCTGCTGTATAAAACCTTACTATGCCAACATGTGGAGCCAAGTGTAGGGTCCTGCACCTTGGGAGGAAGAATGCCAGGCACCAACACAGGTCAGGGGTGGACCTGCTCACATCAACAGCTGGTTCAAAAGAAAAAAAAAAAAAAAAAAGGACTTAAATGTATTCACAGACCACAGGTCAAAACAAATACTGAAAGAAACCAGCTGGAATGTGTTCTCCAACATCTCTACCTTAACAGCTGTGGACACTTGGCAGATACAGAGGCACTGGACACCAACAAGTGCCTAGGCCTGCATCATCTCTCTAACATCTGGCATTGCCACTGTTGGAGACAACCTACCAGGCTGGAGGAACCATTCATCTGCCTCAACTGAGCATTTCTTTGGTCTTATCCACTGGAAGACTCCAGTAATTTAGGCCACCTAAAGCTGAGTAATGTTTTGGACGTGCTGGAGGTGATGGTACCCAACCCCTGCTCATGAACACACTAACACACAAAGATTAAGTGCCAACTTAGGGCCTTCCCTTTACCCTACCAGGACATTTCATCATCCCAGCCTGCAAGAAGACAAGACAATCATGACCCATTCCTGCAGAATTCCAGATAAAACCACTGTGCTGTCAGCCAGCAGGGGTTAGGGAGAAGGGAAGAGTTACAGACTCTGGTGAAACACTGCTTTGTACATCCCAGGGACGTGCTCACCCAGGACAAGACTGTTATTAACACACCGTTACACATTTTTCCAGCCTGTGATCCTGACCTGCAAGACTTGAATTCAATGGAATTTTCAGGCTCAGTTAACTGCCATGCTCCAAGATTTCCAGCTGGCTCATTCAGATGCACCAGCTGGGAAATCTTCCCAGAATTAACACCTGTATTGGGAACCTCTAGTTCTCTTTAATTACCTGTTTTGGGAAAATATTTTAGAAACAAGAATAATAAAAATATCATACTCATCATTTTGACCAGAAAAATTTACCTACGTTTACAGCTCTTTATTAAAACACTAAAGGGACCACTTACTATGCCAAAAGGGATAAATAATTCTAGACAATAACAAAGACTCTAAGCCTAATAGGTTTTTTTTCCCCTCCATGCATGTGAGTTTGCCTTCAATACCTGTAGATTATTTCTTTATGGATAGAATAAAAGCTTAAGTCACAAACCCAAGATCCAAATGGAGAAATGCAACACCAAATAGTGCTTTTTCATTTATTTTACTGCAAGACAAGCAAGTTTCAGAAGTATAAGGTTTTCGGTTTAAGACTTGGTTATTTCTAGTTATTGTGGGAGTCTGGATTAACGACTGGAGAACAGAAAAAAAGTGCATGTGTGATCCAGTCATGAACTCAAGAGCTATCAAAGAGCAGTTAGAGAAAAGCAAACTCATTCTTTAATGGATGCAAACAGAAATATATAAATAAGTAGTGACGCTGTTTCAAGCCAAAATGTCAGAAATAATTGTGTCTGTGCTATAAAACTGAGAATGCCTATTCCGGATTTTTTTTTAAATCATAGTAAACCTTTTCCTAGATACTAATTTACATTTTTGTCCACCCTGGCTGAAACATATAAATTTCTGCACTATATTATTCTGTGATATTCAAAAGCATTCCAAGTACTTACAAGTGCTTACAGCGACCAGTGAGACCCTTCCGCTAATGGTCTTCTCAAGTCACTGTATCAACTAGATGAGCCCTCAGTTTATCTACTTAAACTCAAACTAACTCATCGCCTTCTCTCTTCTCCAGTAATTCATTACCATGTATTTTACTCCTTAAAAAACGTAACATTAAATCCTTGAAGTCTAGCAGCATCTGTAACTTAACTACAAAAAGGAGCGATGTCACTTTGAACACCACCTTGTACACCTGAATCTCCTAAGCCCTTGGTACAGGAGCCATTTCTTTTTCTTGCTCTGCACAAAAAAGAAAAAAAAGAAAGCCAAGCAAAGCAGGGAATACTTAATATTCTTGAGATTAGATATGTTCCTGCTAACACTGCAGAAAAGTAAGCCAAGGGCATCTTAGCTTGTTTTAGTTCTATTAAAATGTGTGGCAAGGAAGAAGAAAAGTCAACACACTGTTTGCCAAATAGCAAGGCTCAAAATTGTTTGGGCAAGAAACTCTGCAGAAAGAACTTTGAAGGGGGAATTACAAAACAGGACAGGATTATGAAACAATGATAAATATACATTAGCTTTTGAGAACTCCCTGAAAAGCAAAAGCATTCAAAACATATGCTAAACAGAAGAAACGTCAATTTAGAAGCCGAGTACGTGCAGGTTATGAACTCAGTGGGGATCTCCAGAAGGGTTCCCTCAGCAGTTTACTTGTTTTTTCATTTTCATTTTTCTAAATGAGAATCCGCCTCCCCTGTAAGATACCTGTAATTTGTACTTGGCAGCTGGATGGCTGCATATGCCTGTCTCATTAGCAAGAGCTCAATAGGATTAGAATAATTCCAACTGGATGTTAGTCTGTTAAGAGACATTTTTATGCTACAGTAAAACAGAAACTCATTGAGCCAAATCTCATTGACTTTTGATTTTACATAGTTAAAAATACAGATTACACAAATGCCAAATGCTTAATTCACTGGAGTCACTTCCACATCCGGAAGACGGGATAGAGGAGAAGATGATCAGACACAATCCTGAAATGTTTTTATCATGGGATGTAAAACGTATTTCATATAAGAAAAACAACAAACAATTCTGACTCCTCTGAGGTCAGTGAATTTACACTGGAATTAGATTAATAAAAAAGTCCACTGGGACTATTCATTTTGGTAGAATTTGATCTGTAGATCACAAGCATTTTTCATCTCTGCTTTCCAGCATCCAACTCAAACAACCAGCACAGGCAGTAGATGGAAAGACTATTCCAGGAGTCCTGAAGCACTGTCATTCTGCAAGATGCCTAAAAGCCTTTAACTGTTTGCTACAGCAGTTTCCAGCAAAGACAGAAATATCTCGTTTCTAAAGATAAATACATAAGAAAATATATGCACATTGATCAAATAATTGCTATCTCTATCAATTCTGCAAGAGGCTGTACCTTCGTGGAAAACGGAATGAACTCCACAGCTCCAGAAGAATCCTTCCTCAGCACCAAAGATGAAAGAAAAATGTGTCTCAGACATCTTGGAACAACTAAGACCCAAAAGTACATTTGGATCCACCCTCACCTGTGGCTTTGCAGCAGTTCAACAGACTGTATCCCATCAAAAGCTAAAGACTAACTCAAGAAACTGGGAAGAGAGGTTTCTGACTTAGGGATGATTACCTGTAAATGCTCAACAGAGTATCTAGACGCACTTGCAAAACCAACTTGAGCTGTTAAAACTTTTTTTCTCTCCACAGACCTCAGTGTCTCAGCATTTTCCTCTGAGCCGCAAAATAAAAGGTTCCTCTCACTAAAACACTAAGGAGCTTTGAGAAAGTTGCACAATGTCATATTTTTATAATGCAGAAAATGCTACAGACTATAGCTACTACATACCATACGAAATAGAACCACAGAATGATATGGGGTTGGAAGGGACCTCTGGAGATCATCTAGTCCAACCCCCTGCCAAAGCAGGTCCACCTACAGAAGGTCGCACAGGAACTTGTCCAGGTGGGTTTTGAACATCTCTAGCCAAGGAAACTCCACCACCTCTCTGGGCAGCCTCTTCCAGGGCTCTGCCACCCTCAAAGAAATGAAGGTCCTCCTCATGTTTAGGTGGAACTTGTTATGTTCAAGTTTGTGCCCATTTCCTCTTGTCCTGTCACTGGGCACCACCCAGAAAAGCCTGGCCCCATCTTCTTGACACCCACCCTTAAGTATTTATAGGTGTTGATCAGATCCCCCCTCAGTCTTCTCTTCTCCAGACTAAAAAGACCCAAGTCCCTCAGCCTCTCCTCGTAGGAGAGATGCTCCAGGCCCCTCATCATCTTTGTAGCCTCTGCTGTACCCTCTCCACCAGTTCCCTGTCCTTCTGGAACTGGGGAGCCCAGAACTGGACACAGGACTCCACATGGGGCCTCACCAGGGCAGAGTAGAGAGGCAGGATGACCTCCCTCGACCTGCTGGTCATACTCTTCCTGATGCCTCCCCAGGATGCCATTGGCCTTCTTGGCCGCAAGGGCCCATTACTGGCTCATGGTTATCCTGTTGTCCACCAGGACTCCCAGGTCTTTCTCCTCAGAGCTGCTCTCCAGCAGGTCAGCCCCCAACCTGTCCTGGTGCAGGGGGTTATTCCTCCTTAGGTGCAGCACCCTACACTTGCCCTTGTTGAATTTCATCAGGTTCCTCTCTGCCCAACTCTCCAGCCTGTCCAGGTCTCTCTGGATGGCGGCACAGCCTTCTGGAGTGTCAGCCACCCCTCCCAGTTTTGTACCATCAGCAAACTTGCTGAGGGTACATTCCGTCCCTGCATTCAGGTCATTGATGAATAGATTGAAGAGGATGCTTGGAAAATGTAACACATTAAGTAGGGATAAAAGAAACTTTCCTCTAAGACCCAACGTAATTAATCCAGACCCAGCAACAACCAACACCAGCAGACTCCATACACTGTACAACAAGATATTCGCACTCTACAGACTTAGTGTTGGTTATTACTCTGCGTTTTGACGAATCAATGTTTTTCATAGACCTATCCAAGTTCCACAGGTGCCTGCACTGCAGAACTCCAGCACAATCTCATCTTCTCTGTAAATTTACTCCTAAAGTATGATGTATTAATTTGAAAAGGAAAAAGAAGGAAAAAAAAAAAAAGGCAAACTCTCCAGCATTCAAACAACATGAGAGAAAACAACAGGCAGATGATGCAAAAGGACAGAAAACAAGCCATAATTTCTTCACAACCTAATAATTCTTTCATTGTTGCAAACTGAAAGAACACGATGTTTACTAAGCTTTTCTACAGCAGAAAAAAACAAACCCCATTGTACCGCACATCATGTGGCACAACAGATAACTACAGGGGTACAGAAACGCTAGACAGAGATGATCAGCTCCAAAACTATCAAGCAATTCACCTCCCTTCCTAACATGCTATTTTTGAGCTTCAGATGCACTCCAGCCCCAAAACAGGATTTAACATCCCAGGTCCTAGTGCCACAGAAAGGGTGCCACACACAGATTCATCTTTATTCCGTGCAACACTCGTGTCCCACAAACACGCACAGCTTATCGGCAACAACAAGCTACTACAAAAAAAGCTCTGATGTGAATGAAATACACAACGGACTTCTCTTCTCAGTCCCCGTATCAAACACCTCCCACCAGACCAGGTTGCTCCAAGCCCTCTCCAACCTGGCCTTGAACCCCTCCAGGGATAGGGCAGCCGCAGCTTCTCTGGGCAACCTGGGCCAGGCTCTCACCACCCTCAATGTAAAACATTTCTTCTTGAGATCTCATCTAAATGATCTCCCCTCTTTCAGTTAAAAACCGTTCCCCTTTGTCCTATGGCTCCCCGCCAGGAGGTCCTTCTCCAGCTTTCCTGGAGTCCCTTGAGGGACTGGAAGGGGCTCTAAGGTCTCCCCGGAGCCTTCTCTTTTTCAGGCTGAACCCCACCAACTCTCTCAGCACCCCCCTCCCAGCAGAGGGGCTCCAGCCCTCCCAGCATCTCCGTGGCCTCCTCTGGCCCCGCTCCAACAGCTCCATGTCCCTCCTGTGCTGAGGCCCCAGAGCTGGACACAGTATTCCAAGTGGGGCAACGTGCCGAATGCCTGAATTCAGGGTGCAATCCACACCACTCCTAATTCATCTACTATCCTGTCGCTGCATTTCCTTCCTTAGAGTGTTTTTTTTTCTACCAAGTCCTGTATTTAGTTGCCTCCCTTCCCCCATATTTTACTCTGTGGCAAAAGGCTGAGAGAGCTGGGACCCTTTAGTCTGGAGAAGAGAAGGCTGAGGGGAGACCTTATCAATGCCTATAAGTACCTAAAGGGTGGTTTGAAGGAGGAGGGAGCCAGACTCTTTTCAGTGGTTCCCAGTGAGAGGACGAGGGGCAATGGGCACAAGTTGGAACATAGGAGATTCCACTCAAATATGAGAAAAAACTACTTCACAGTGAGGGTGCCAGAGCCCTGGAACAGGCTGCCCAGGGAGGTTGTGGAGTCCCCTTCTTTGGAGATCTTCAAGACCCGCCTGGATGCAGTCCTGAGTAACATGTTCTGACAAGCTCTAGACAATCCTGCTTCAGCAGGGCAGTTGGACTAGATGATCTCTATGGTCCCTTCCAACTCTAAAAACTTCAGTGAAATTCAGTGAAATTAAACTTTAAGACTATCCATTTACAGGCACCAACCTCAACAGCTAGGGCAGGAATCAGATTTGAGACTCAACAAGAATTTCTGTTTATACTGACAAGTCTTGTATTTCCCCACACAGCCTGTATTATCAAGGGCTTTAGTCTGTTTTCCAGGGCAGACGAGTAATTTCTTTTGCCAGCCCACTGATAGCTTCCTACCTGCCCAATAAGACGCCAAGAAAATTAGATTAAGTGTCAATTTTAAGAGAAAACTGTTAACGTTAATGAATAATAAATGTTTCATTTCTGCAAATTCGCTTTTTCTGATGCCTCCAGCTATGTTGGGTGGATAAGTGTCTGCTTATTTTACCTACCCTAAGGCCAGCCCTGTTAAGCGTGATTACTGCCGGGCTATGGGTAGTAAACGGAGTCTTCATTATCAATTTCTTGGCTAGAGAAGTTATTTCACACGAAGAACGTTGTAGTAACACTATGTGAGCATTATGCTTTCTGGATTATTTTTTTTTTTTCTTAAACAGAAGTGAAACAACACATACTGCAAACATACCTTTTAGAAAATTAATGCTAATTTACCACCTGCAAGACGCCAGGCAATTCTTGGAAGGAGGTATGGGCTCATTTTGCAGGAGAGGATCATTCAGTCCCTGCTGCTATTGCCCATTTCTGTAGGCGTTCGGCATCAGCCTGTACCTTTAGATCCTCCTCTTCCTCTGCTCCAAAATGACCAGAGCAGACATATGCAAATAATTGCAGTTAATGGCAGAAAGAGAGTATTACATTATCACAGAGTTGTAGGGGTTGGAAGGGACCTTTGGAGATCATACAGTCCAACCCCCCTGCCAGAGCAGGGCCACCCAGAGCAGGTTGCACAGGAACTTGTCCAGGTGGGTTTTGAATGTCTCCAGAGAAGGAGACTCCACCTCCTCCCTGGGCAGCCTGTCCCAGGACTCTACCACCCTCACAGTAGAAGAAGTTTTTCCGCACGTTCAGACTGAACTTCCCATGTTCCAGTTGCTCTTGTTGCCCCTTGTCCTATTACTGGGCACCACTGAGAAGAGTTTGGCCCCATCATCTTCACACCCACCCTTTAGATATTGCTCAGCATTGATGAGATCCCCTCTCAGCCTTCTCTTCTCAAGGCTAAGGCAACCTTAGTCTCTCAGCCTTTCCTCATCAGAGAGATGCTCCATTCCCTTCATCATCTTCATAGCCTCCACTGGACTCTTTCCAGCAGTTCCCTGTCCTTCTTGAACTGGGAGTCCAGAACTGGACATAGTACTTCAGATGGGGCCTCAACAGGACAGTAGAAGGGCAGGATGACCTCCCTTGACCTGGTGGCCACCCTGTTTTTAATGCACCCCAGGAGACCATTGGCCTTCTTGGCCACAAGAGCACATTGCTGGCTCACAGTTATCCTGTTGTCCACCAGGACTCCCAGGTCTCTCTGCAGAGCTGCTTTCCAGCAGGTCAGCTCCTAATCTGTATCAGTGTACGGGATTATTGGTAGGTGCAGGATCTTACACTTGTCTTTGTTGAATTTCATCATCATGATGCACAGGCGCAAGCTTGGAAAACCAGGAAGAATCTTCCATTACTTCTGGATGAGTTTTCTTTAAGCATGTGATTCACTTGCCTTCACTCAGCATCACTTACTCGAAAACACTCATTGAACACAGTGAGAAACACAGAAAAAAAAAAAAGGAAAACCAATCAAATTTATGCATTTCTTATCCGATCAGGAAAATGAACATTTTAGGCAGGTGTCACTGAATGGAGCTGAATCACTGTGGGGATCAAACAAAGCTCCAATTTGAACAGCAATCCACAGTAAACTTTCTACCGCTTGCTTCCAGGTCGCTCTGCACCATATCGTACGCCTCGTTAAACCTCTCGATTCGTCGCTTTAAAATATCTTTCAAGCTCCGATAATACAGAGAGCTCCTGGTATCGACTCCACACAACACAGCTCAGCTTAAAGCTCCTCTTGGTGAAAACTAAGGCTGCGTTTAGAAGCGTGGCCAACTTATGGGACTCACTTATGTTATAACCTTTTTCTGCAGGAAAAACCATGCCAGAAATCTGTTCAACAGAAGAAGCTGCTTAAGCACACGCTGCAGCCTTGGGCTTTTAGGTCTCGAAGTCCCTATGTGATACTCGGTAGGGAAGGTTTCTTTAACCCACTCCAAAAGACACAGAGTATCAAACCTATTGTTAATTTATTATTAAGAATGACAGGTAGTGTCTTAGTGTCTTACTATACCCCAACCTTCCCTGGAGACCTCTAGTAGATCAGGTTGGGGGGACGGTCTCGTCCCGGTGGGTCTGCAGGTTGCACAGAAACTTGTCTAGGTGGGTTTTGAATGTCTCCAGAGAAGGAGACTCCACGCCCTCCCTGGGCAGCCTAGTCGAGGGCTCTGACACCCTCACAGGAATGAAGTTCCTCCTCATGTTTAGGTGGAACTTGTTATGTTCAAGTTTGTGCCCATTTCCTCTTGTCCTGTCACTGGGCACCACCAAGAAAAGCCTGGCCCCATCTTCTTGACACCCACCCTTAAGTATTTATAGGTGTTGATCAGATCCCCCCTCAGTCTTCTCTTCTCCAGACTAAAAAGACCCGAGCCCCTCAGCCTCTCCTCATAGGAGAGATGCTCCAGGCCCTTCATCATCTTTGTGGCCCTTTGCTGTGCCCTCTCCACCAGTTCCCTGTCCTTCTGGAACTGGGGAGCCCAGAACTGGACACAGGACTCTACATAGGGCCTCCCCAGGGCAGAGCAGAGGGGCAGGATGACCTCCCTCGACCTGCTGGTCACACTTCCTGATGCCCCCCAGGATGCCATTGGCCTTCTTGGCCACAAGGGGACATTGCTGGCTCATGGTTATCCTGTTGTCCACCAGGACTCCCAGATCCCTCTCTGCAGAGCTGCCCTCCAGCAGGTCAGCCCCCAACCTGTCCTGGTGCAGGGGCTTATTTCTCTCCAGATGCAGCACCCTACACTTGCCCTTGTTGAATTTCATCAGGTTCCTCTCTGCCCAACTCTCCAGCCTGTCCAGGTCTCCAGTCTAGGAAGCCTGCAGATAAAGAGTGCTGGGTAGGTACTACATATCAGTATGATAAAAACTCTCCTGAATACATTTCACAATGTATCGTATATACATACATCACTCCGGACAGTAACACTAGTAGTACAGAGTAAGACAGTAGGATTATCAGAATTACCCTTCAGAAATGAAAATTAGAGAAGAAGGGTTTATTTTTTTATTTATTCTCCATTTTACACCGTACCACAGAACTAAAATCTAAACCAGAATACGATAAGCCTCTGTAAGGTACAGAAGAAATCAAAGAAGGGCAACAAAGCTGGAGAGGGGTCTGGAGCACAAGTCTTGTGAGGAGCGGCTGAGGGAGCTGGGGGTGTTGAGCCTGGAGAAAAGGAGGCTGAGGGGAGACCTTCTCGCTCTCTCCAACTCCCTGAAAGGAGGGGGTAGAGAGTCAGAGGTCCGTCTCTTCTCCCAAGTCACAGGTGATAGAACAAGAGGAAACAGCCTCAAGTTGCACCAGTGGAGGTTTAGACTGGATATTAGGAAAATTTTTTTACACTGCAAGGGTTATCAAGCCCTGCAATGGGCTGCCCAGGGAAGTGGTGGAGTCACCATGCCTGGAGGTAATTAAAAGCTGGGCAGATGCAGTGCTTAGACACATGGTTTAGTGATGGTTTATAAAAACCAGTTAGGTTGATGGTTGGACTAGATGATCTTCAAGGTCCCTTCCAACCTAGGGAATTCTAAGATTCTATAAGCCAACACAGAATTTTTGACCAGCAAAGGATTTGTGGAGTGAAATGAAAAAAAGCAGTTGCTCCAAGCAACAAATAATCATTTAAGCAGAGCACTGTGGGTGTCTAGAAATACCAGTCCTCTCTCTGCAGGAAATAACTGCAGTGTGCCAAGGAGACTTCAGTACTAGAAAGAAAAGGAAAAAAGCAGAGTAAAAAAGAAAACCCACTAGAATCTAGTTACTTTTCATATGGTACTTTTTCCTGATGACCGTGGCCACACACCAATTACAGTATTTGCTTTCTCATTTCAGTATAAGCACAAAGACATTTATAGCACACTAACACCCGAAGACCCCGCTCAGACACACACCAACAGTGCAAGCTCTGCGTGGCAGGAGATCTAAGAGACAAGAAACAACAACAGGTGAATAAAAGTGGGCAGGATGCAAGGGAAAGGGAACGAAATAACCCAGATGAGAGAGAGCGAGCATCTCTCCATGTCTCAGCCATCCAGCAGCAACCAGACAGTTACACCCTTTAGTTGCAAATTACCACAGGAATTGGAGCAGTGAGTTTGAAGCACAAGGTGTTGGGAGGATCAAGAGGACTTCAAAGATGCATGGAAGATGCATAGAAGTGCTCTGAAAGAATAAATAATGCCTGATAAATTGCACTGATTTATTTATTGCACCTTTTCCTCCTTGAAAATGTTCGAGGCCAGGCTGGACGGGGCTTTGAGCAACCTGCTCTAGCGGAAGGTGGGGTTGGAACCCCTCACAGCAGGAGGGTTAGTACTAGATGATCTTTAAGGTCCCTTCCAATCTAAACCATCCTGTGATTCTTCCTCCCAACCGCCGTGCCACCTGTAAGACCTTAAAAACGGCTGGATTTCAATAGAGCACAATGAAAAAGTTTTTTTAAAGGCCCCTGGGACCAGAACAACCGTACCTCAGCACACCGGCTGTACTGCTCAGTAATTTCCAGAGGTTCATTAAACTAAACAGACTTATTTGAATTTTATAATTGAAAACTGTTGTCTTAAAGACAAGTCCCAAATGGGGTGATCTACAGCTTCCAGCACTATTTAACCTCAAAGCATATAATCTGATAATACGTGTTTTGAAACCTCTGCAGAGTCTCATTGAAACCATTGTTAAAGTTGGTTCCTTATGAAACAAAGCCAGACAGAAGAAGGAAAAAAAAAAACTCCAAAAGGTATTTAACAATTTAACTCAGTAGCAACACGTTGAATGTTTTCTCGTTGTTTTCACTGGTTAGTTGATGGTTCCTATGAAATTCTGGAGTTGAGGAAACAAATCTCCCATCATGGAGACAGTGAGATGCTGAAAAGAAGTTTGTCAAAAATTGCACCATCCAAGTCAACGGGCACAGGAAATGGGGTATCGCTGCAAATTGGCTATAAAACTATGAAGGATCATCACCTTAAAAAAAAAAAAAAGTTAAATCCTGAGGCTCCATCCTCAAGGTGCCCAGCCCCTAAGCATCTAGATCTCCACTGCACAAAGAAATAACTCACTCCTTCACTACAAGTATCAGCAGAACTGAGTCTCTTCAAAATGCTGTTAAACTTACAAAGCAAACAGGGCATTATAAAACATTTTCCTCCTCTACTTACATTCCATTAATCTTTCATGCCGCTGACACAGTTGGTTAGAACATTTTCAACAGAAGCTGATGATCTTTTCATCACTGAGGACTTGCAGATGTACTCACGATAGCTGCAGAGAGAAAGCTGAGCAGCCAACAGCCATCTAAACAGACATCATCAGAGATTTCTTTATATTTGCTAAATTAACCAACCCTTAATCAAATTTCACCACCCCAATATAAACAGAGGTATAGGGAGTGATCATCTGATTCCTGAAACAAAGACTGGACTGCAATCCTTTAAGATGATGGCTTCAGCAGAAGAAGCCACAGTCCTTCAGGTGTCTCTAACAGTGTACATGAAGATGAAAAAACAATCCCCCACACAGGCAAATCCCTAACGACCCCAGCTGCACACTGTTCTCCATCTTGGAATAGAGATGCAGGCAGCAGACAGACCCAGGAGAAGCCAGTTACTCTTCCAGGAGCAAGCCAGTTCTCTACCATTGCAACCCTGAACAGGACTATCTCCACATACAGGAGACCACTCTGGTACCAGGCATCTATCTTTTTCTGTAATTATCTTTAGATCCAAAAAAGCCACCACAGCTATTACATGAATTACCACATTTCCAGGAGAACCCCAAAGCCCTGAAGATCAGTATTTTCAAATCTGCAAGAGCAGGAGCACGCTACTCGGCCCCGCCACCAAAAGAGCGAGTATTGAAGGAGCCATTGGCCACCTTGTGCTACAAACCCATCCTTGAAATCACACCACATCAATCAGCAAGAGGCTTTGAGAACTTCATTACTAACCTAAAGGTTTCAACACTGCACTGGAATGAAGAGCTGTTGGAGGCAACATCTTCCAAAGAGTTGAAACCACAGAACTTGTAATCATTTATTAACAAAATGGACTATTTCTGCTTCCTAATTGTGTAAGTGTAGGCTGAACTCCGCACAGTGCATTGTGTAAAGCTAAAATAAAAGCTGAAAAATTAAGCACCTCGGGCTTTCAACAAGAAACGGTCACTCCTATTGTCCTTTCGCATATGCACCTTTATCTACTGTTGCTATTAAATGGAACCACGTATCTGTATCATGCTACAACCCAGCACTTGCCAAACGTGCACACATTTAATACAAGCGCCTCATGATCATTTCAGGAAAATTTATAGTATAAACCCACACTCTGCCATCTACAATTTATTCTCGGTGAATTTCTGAGCTACTTGTCTTGTAGAAGAACTGCTACCTTTATAACACTAGAAAACACCATTAGCAATAAAAACCAGTTTTAAGAGACCATTACAGTACATACAGATCAGAATAACTCGGCTTTATTTCTTGTAGCAGCTATTTCCCAAACGTTAACAGTGAGGGCAACAGCTCCACATCCGTCTTTCCTCACTCCACATCACAAACTGGGGTAGCAGTTCTATTGCTTCAGACAGAAAGAGAAGACCAAATGCCAGGTCATTAGTAAGAATCCATTTAACAAAGTTCACCGTAAATGTAATGAAAATAAAGGCCAAAAAGCATTAAAGGGAACTCCACTTGTGAAAAATAAAATATGTTCAGGGCTTTTTTGCCTGTAATTTCAACTTCTTCAGACATGAAAGTAGGAAACGTGCTGTATCTTGCCTCACTTGTAGTTCTCCTTGACATCTGTCGTATGCGTTTGCCCGTGTGAAAGCTTAGCACAAAGATTTCAATAAGGTCTTATGGAGTCACTGCTAAAGTTTGTTTTTTCCCAATTAAAGCAGCTATTAAAGGCCAGTTTTAAAAAATAGCAACCTTTAATTGGAAAGAAAAACGCCTAACAATAAATAAAAGGCAGACAAATTCACCAATTAAAAACCTGACAAGATCTCTCTCTCAAAAAAAAATAGCATTCGCTAAATGCCAGGTTGCTTGTTTCTGAGTACAAAAGCTGCTTCAACCAGCTACCAACAAAACAAAAGGTTAAGGACAATCAATATACATACACGTGTTTGTCCTCAAAGAAATAAAATATTCTCCAAGTTGTCCTCTAGCAGATGAGCAGAATTTTCTCCATTCTCTGCACTATTTTTTAAAAAGACATTGCCAAAGCCCATGTGATCAGCATTAGATTTCTACAACAAAAGCTCCTGCTCTTCAGTGACAACACTGTGACCTTACAAAGTACCTTTTATTTATTTATTTGATGGACCTTTCTCATATGTGAAGGAATTAACACATTTTTAAAGTGGATGCGCTGAGGTATGAGGGCAAGAACTGTGTTTTTTACCATCCAGCAGAAACAGTCAAGCCCTGACATGCAATATCCTACTCTAGAAGTTAAAATTCCCGGAGTTACGTCTTCCTGCAGCAAATAATGGTCATTGCTTCTCAGCAATGTGAGGACAAGGGCGAATTGAAGATAGTCTCATATCCCCTAAAGGCACAGGGAGAAGAAGGGCTCCCCTGAGCCGCAACAAAGGTGGGGATTTTAATAGCAGACTTTGCAAACATTCATTAAGCTTCCCAAACACTCTTTACTTCTAAAAGATTTACTGTTCTGAAAAAAACCCCTATTTCTCCTTTAGGAGAAACACTGGGCAGGAAACCCAACTGCAGCATAACACTATAGAACATCCTACCTGCAGGCTGCAAGACAGGTTTGACGTTGGCAAACCATCTGAAGTACTGTTCATAGACATGCAGAGGTTTAGAAACCAGTGAGATACCACCAGGATTGCAAGAGGAGACCCAAATTGGGTGGTTTGCTATGTGGACATGGCCATTCTGCTCAAGTCAGGGCTCCAAGGCAGCATGGACATGGGACATCTGCACCATGTGGCTTGGGAGCCAGAAGCCACCCCTCTGAGCCAGACAACAGCAGGGCTTGGCTGTTGGTTGGTTGTTGAACCAACAGATCCTGGTTCAGCTCAATCACCAGGATTTTATTCTCAGTTTTGTACTCTTAACTCCTGAGCAGCACGTCTCCTTCTGCTCAGGAAACAACTTCTTCCAAATTAAGTCCTAACTTAAGGCTGTCTTTATTCTCTATCCTTGGCAACAACCGGAAAAACGAGGTGAATTCGATCGGTACATGAATCCTGCTACAGGAAACAACGCCCAAAGAACAAATGTGTTCCCCAACACAACAGGAAAAACTGACACTGCACAGGGACAGAAAAGACATCAAAAGTGGGATGGGCTTTCCTGTTTGGTCTTCCTTGATCTCAGAGTTTTCAGCATTCAGAGCTGCTGCAAAACAACACTGTAGAAATTAGGGATGACCCAAAATTACCAGTTACATCAAGGCTGCAATGAACAACACGGATGAAATCTACACTGTTACACTGACATTTATGCAATTAACTTTCAGACCAGAGCTTCTGCTCCCATGAAATACCATTTCTCACTCGATTTCAGTACTGCTATAATACATTAAACTTTGTCAAGGATATGGCCCCAAATACTCTCCCTTAAAGGAGACTTTTTCTCCTGGGAAGTTCAGTGAAAAGTCCAGAGGAAAGTAAATTATTCAGTCTTTTGCAACAGAGAGCTACTGAGCTTGGGTAAATATCAAAAATTATCCCTTCATTAATAAAATAATTTATATTTATAAAAGGTCTTCCAGCTTCACATCTCAAAGCATTTTAGAGACAAATCACACTACGTAGATTTTGCAGACCTAAACAATATTTCTTTTGGAAAGACATAACCTTCCTTGTTATTACCAAGTAAAATATTGCAGTACTTGAAGAAGCTCCTCTGGTTTTGTTTCTTTACAGCAGAAGAACGTAGGCAAAGTTTTGCTACTTTTCATACGCTGTCTCCTTTAATGGACCTCTCACACAGCAACAAGCCAGAAATAAATAGCCAGCTAAAATAAACAGGGAAATGCAAGTGTAAAACCACAAGGATTGGCAGAAGATTCTACACATAAATGTTTTGGAAATAAAGCTATCAAGAAAAGAAAACTTCGCTACATTTCAAACCAATAGCCTACTGTTAAGATTTGTAATATTTTTTTTCAGAAGCTGAGTAAAGCTATAAGAAAGATACATTTAACACAACCAAGACTGAATTTGCTTGCAGTGTTATTTTATGAGTACAAAATAACAAATTTTGAAAATGTTTCATCTGTTGCTTAGCAAGGTCATCCTCACCTGAGCTACTATTTAAAAACAACATACAGAAAAAAAGGATTTAAAATCCTTTCCACACCATTTGCTTTTTGTACTTGGCGAACCCTAAGAAACGTGAGTATTATTAACACAACACTTCCCTTGCAATCAGTTCTACTTTCAGGTTTTCATGGTCTGGCTCAACATGACACTTCAGGCTCCGCAAAGACTATCTACATCCAAACCAAGTTTAATTAAATTCTGGAGCTTTAGTTATCAGGCTGTTCTGTTGAATAATTTTAATTTCATGAAGTCGATAGCCTCAATGTTGTATCTAAACACTGGACCTAAACTACCCAAGGTATCAGTCCCCCCAAGCCAAAGATCATTAGACAAACATGATTTCATATTTGGAGAACGCAGTGACATGAGCTCACTCTTGTTTTACATGATAAATCAAATAACAAGTCCAGATTTACTAAAATAGAGATACAAAAGGAGGCCCTTAAAATACTCCTGGAAATCATACAAAACAAAACATTAAGGAAGAGAAAAGGAAGATTACTGCAGGAAATACTGCAGCAATCAATGCACGTGTATTATTCATTCTTCCACTGTCTACAAATTAGTGTATTAGAATCATAGAATAGAGTTGGGAGGGACCTTAAAGATCATCCAGTTCCAACCCCCCTGCCCTGGGCAGGGACACCTCCCACTAGACCAGGTTGCTCAAAGCCCCCTCCAGTCTGGCCTTGATTTTCTGTAAATTAAGGTTATCTAGCTACAGCTTACCATGTTTGCCTCTCCAACTTATTCAAACTTGAGCCTGATAAAAAACACACCAAGCACAACGCACTTTAAATCCACAGTATCTATCCCTGTCTCAAACACAAGGTGTAAGCGCCCAGTAAAAACTCCAGATCCAGGAGAAAAGCCTTTTTTTCAGGTTTTCACAACTACTTATCTATTTCTTATGCAAACAATTACTGTGAACTCATGAAGAATTGCATCCATGACTGTGCGTAGGCCTGGCTATAAAATTTGTAGGACCACCACCCATTTTAATAGTCACGTATTTGGGTATTAGCTTCCCATCCCTTTCCCTTTCAACAAATGTTATATATAAAACAAAAAGTCACTAAAGCATGTGATTACCACTGTCATACCTCACGTTTATGTGGTCATACCAACATATACTTTTCTCCATCTGCACACATACGTACATATATTGCCAACCTAAAAAAGTCTGGTTTTATAACAGTTTTTCATATAAAACTAATGAACCACAAATACTTGAAACTGAGAAGTCAGGCGCCACAGTCTGTGTTCAGCATCACCTTTCATTCATTGTTCGGTGTGATTCTTTGTTACCTATTACCATAGAATTCAGAGATGGCAGTAACAGCCCCGGAAAGGCTAAACAGCTCTGTCAAGCAGGTGCTTTTCCCGAAATCACCATTTACTTCAAGTTTTGCAAGATCTGAAAGACCGGTTTTCAGAGTAATGAAAAAGAATGGAGTTTTGTCCTAAACATTATCATTCACAGATGGCTTAAAAATTGGATCTCAACATGTCCTAGATACAGAACCACTGCTACAGTAACTTCTCCAAAGTAACAGAATTACTAGAGTTCCTAGGAAAGACACTGAAGTAGGAACCAAAGTTTGAAAGATCATTATGATTCACAATATCAGAGCTGTATGGCTGCTTGTTGCCCACACCCCCTTCAGTGGGTGTGCATAAGGCCAATATTTAAAAGCTTCAATGTGGGAAACCAGCTGCCAACCCACTGGTTACCAGCAGCACAGAGTTGAAGAAGACACAGAGGGAAACCAGTGACATTAATTCAGATCCTCAACTGGCTCCAAGAAAAATCCTCAAGCAAACAAGAGGAGAGCATAGGAAAAAGGTCAGGCAAAAATCAGTAGTCTAAACATGAAAAGACGCAACTGCTTTCTCTTCATCCCCAACAAGACAGCTAGAAGTAGCACCTTCCCATTATCACTCCCTAAAACAGGATGGAGGTGGCACACGGGACTTCCTAGCCCTACAGCTTTTCCAACCAGCCATATTTCACTCAGTGCTGTTGTGTGTTTTGAGGAGGGGGATCAACCATGGACTCTACAGCAAAAAGATGGCACCTTGACCCTCCCTGTATAGCATTAATTAGTCATAACTGCAGGGTTCACTCCTCTGACCCCAAGACACAGCAAAGCAAGGGGAACAGAAGGGCAGAGCAGAAGGACAGCAGGACACCCCTCAGAAGACCTGCTCCAGCTCTGAGGCCTCTCCACCGCCGTCCAGGCCCTGGAAAGACCCGAAACTCTGGAGACCCGGCGCGGGGAGGCCCCCACAGGCCTCTGGGTCACCCCCCGGGGCCGGCACGGCGCCCAGGAGCGGCCCCGCGGGCGGGACGGGAGGCTGCGGAGCGGGGCCACCTTAACCCTACCTGATCACAGAGATGAGGAGCCCCGAGGGGTCCTTGCTCTTGCTCATGGTGCTCCTGTAGCGCCCCGCCGCCTCGCCCGCCGCCATCTTGCACCCCCTCTCAAACACGGGGCAGCCACCCCCGCTGGCACAGCGCAGCCAATCAGAAGAGAGGAAGCGGAAGGCAGGCGCATTGTTACCCAATAAAAGGCGGAGGTAGGCGGGGCGCGCGGCATCAAGCTGCTGTGCAGCGCGGAGCGGCGGCGCGGGGTCTTCTGGGAGTTGTAGGCTTAGTGGCGGGTCTGGCCTGTCAGCGTCCCGACCCGTCGGTGGTACAACCCCTCCCCTCCGAAAGGCAATTGAAACAGATTAATGGATAAACAAATCATGGCCAGATAGGATATGCCTGCAAAGATATATCTGCAACCGGCATAATTTGTTCTGGAAGCTGCAGGAAACAGGGTGGAAGCCTGAGGAAGTAAAGGTGTCCACCCAGAGCCTGACCTCAAGACGCCTGGGCCTTCGATGGACTGAACGGTGAGGGGTTTAAATGTTTTAGGGTTTAAAATTAACACGGTTCAGTAGTAACTTAGAGTAATGTGTCCTATGAACTAACTTAGTGCTAAATACTAGCTGTGTGCCACAGCCTGGAGCGGGTTCTGATTGCAGGTACGGCTACAAGGGGTTGCTGAAGCGTCACTTAACGTCTTTAAGTTATGAAGTTTTTAGAAATAGTTTTCCCCGGGTTTCCCTGGGAAGGCAGTGAGGTGACTTGAGCTTTCAGTGACATGGTTTAGTGATGGTTTTTTTATCAGAGTTAGGCTGATGGTTGGACTAGATGATCTGAGAAGTCCCTCCCAACCCAGTCAATTCTATGAAACAGCACAGGAGATCTTTGAAGTCAGTTCTGAACATAAACCTGAATTAGTCACCATTTTGCACCTGAATTGTGTTAATTGCACAGCTGGTGGTGATAAATAAGTCTTAGTTCACAAACTGGCTGGGAGATAGGAGATCTCTGACACCTGGTGTTTAATGAAGGACAACCTACTTGCCCACAGTCCTTGCTTTCGCATCCATGTGCTCCACCTCCTGCCACAGGATCATCTCTTCTAGAAGAGGAAAGGTGTATGTCACTGTGTTCTGTGTTAGAAAATAAAAGGTGGTTTTTCACCAGCTTGCTGGGCAACATTGAAAAAGTTATCTTACATCCACAGCCTCGCTTTCCTCATTTGCAGATGAGGGGTAAAGA
Organism: Calidris pygmaea; assembly: GCA_003697955.1. NCBI lineage: Eukaryota > Metazoa > Chordata > Aves > Charadriiformes > Scolopacidae > Calidris > Calidris pygmaea. The sequence goes on from QJSC01011951.1 coordinate 1,233,250, forward strand.
TGAAAGATAAGCATGGCCAGCAGGGCAAGGGGGTAGATTCTGCTCCTCTGCGCCGCTCTAGGGAACCCACCCCCCCAGTGCTGTCTCCAGCTCTGGGGCCTCAGCACAGGAGGAGACATGGACCTGCTGGAGTGGCGCTAGAGGAGGCCACGGAGATGCTTGGACGGCTGGAGGCTCTCTGCTTTGAGTACAGGCTGAGAGAGTTGCGGGGGTTCAGCCTACAGAAGGTTTTGGGGAGACCTTAGAGCCCCTTCCAGCCCCTAGAGGGACTCCAGGAAAGCTGGGGAAGAACTCTTGATCAGGGAGGGGAGCCATAGGACAAGGGGGAAGGGTTTTAAACTTAAAGAGGGGAGACTGAGATGAGATATTAGGAAGAAATTCTTTGCTGTGAGGGTGGTGAGAGCCTGGCCCAGGTTGCCCAGAGAAGCTGTGGCTGCCCCATCCCTGGAGGGGTTCAAGGCCAGGTTGGATGGGGCTTGGAGCAACCTGGTCTGGTGGGAGGTGTCCCTGCCCAGGGCAGGGGGGTTGGAACTAGATGATCTTTAAAGTCCCTTCTGACCCGAACCATTCTATGATTCTACAATACCTCTCTAGCCAAGTCCATTGAGACCTTCTGTTAGAAGCACCACACAATACCCAGGCTTGTGGTTTCAGAGGCAGGAGTTCCTTAGCAAGTACACTAACAGTCAGATACTAAGAGCTGCTGGGTGTTTTCTAAATCAGGTTCGCTCTGTCATGTCAAAGACACTACTGCTGGCTGCTATTCTGGAGCTGTTTTTTCAGCCCCAAGGTTCACATTAACGATTTTAATTGCATGAAAATTGCTGAAATCTGTAGGTAAGTTAACAGTATCCATTTATATGAACTGTATTTGAAAAATAAGGTATTTGGAAGCGTGGTATTCCTCTAGGCTTATTTACAATGGGAAGATTTCCTCAGTAGCTGTTGTGGAAGAATATCTATCTATTATCAGCGGCTGTATCTATTATCATTAGCAGAGTGGCAGAATAAGAGCATGGGCACTTTAATTCTGAAATAAAAGACACTTTATTCCTGAATAACCAATGTGTTTTTAGAATAGAATAATTACTCCAAAGCAAAGTGATTTTTATCTCCAGATAGAGTGTGCGCTTGAAGTGTGTTCCTGTATAGCTGTTCTGCTCCATTTCCCCTGTGCAGACAGGCTCTCAGCGCTACAATTTGCTATTCAGCCGCGCCAAAAAAGCTCATCTTCGTTGATTTTCTGGGCAGGTTTACTAATGCCTTTGCTCAAGGATGGTGATTTGAATGGCAGGAGTTTTATGCACTGGCTGGAGGGAGTTTTTTCTTAAACTGCCGACTTGCCAATATTGTTTTTTTGTTAATTGGCAATTCATATTGACTGCTCTGTACCAGCACATCCTGGAGATTGCAGTGGGGATGAAATCAATGTGTCCTACCTTTTCATTCCTGACAGCTACAATAATCACCTCATTTAGGAGGAACTTCATCAGGACAAACAACAGCAAATCTCCCCCAGAACTATAACCTTGCTGACTTTCAATCCTGGGCTCTAATTGCTAAACCACTGCCTCGTTCCATTTACAAGCCCTTTCCCTTCACTCCCAACCCAAGCAGAGCGATAGGTGTGAATTTATGTTGTGTTTAAACAAAAGAAAAAAATGTCAACATAGCACAGGCTGATGCAGCACATGAACACTGAGGTCTTTCTTCGTTAATAATATATGATACAATGAGGATGAAGGGTTACGAGAACAGCATTTTCTCCTTACACAGCTTGCAAGAAACGATCTCAACCTGAAAACGGATGGATTGCAAATCAGGGGACAGAAATCTGATTTTCCTTTTCACATTTCTTTCACATAGCGTTTTAGTACTGTGAGGTATATCTAGTAAAGGGGGTGGTTCCTTGACTACTCGAACCAAATGATGTCCAAACTGACCAAAAAATTCTTCTTGATGATGAATTAATCACTGTCACAACTTCTCTGTAAATTCTAGAGGGGCTCAGTGTTAAGTGTTTGGGGGCTCACCCCCAAACCAGAAGGGACTGGGAAGCACAGATGGTTTCATTCCTCCTCCCCGTCCTCCCTTCATAAGGAAAGGAAAGGGCTCAGCGTGGAGGTGAGCAAATACTCTGCTGTTCCTCATCCACTGGGCCAGTTGCCCGAGGGATCAGCGCAGTGGCAGAGCTACACCAAAAAGAAACCTACAAGGGCACGGGCAGAGCAGGTTTTTTGCAAATATGGCTCACTCCCTTTCACAAGCCTTTACAAACTCCACTGACAAAAGATCTCCTTTCCCCATATGACTTGAGTGATATTAGGGGATTGCTTTCCCCCTTTCCTGAGATAATTTTACCTGTAATCTCCATCCACAATTTATCCACTGGTATTTTCTAAGCATTACCTGTGAATTCCTAAATCCAACAGACTTAGCAGTGCTCAGTGCTGTTGTACACGCAGGTCTCTCACCCACAGGTTTAACATTTTAAAAAAATACCATGTTTTACTTCTTTATTTCATTTCAAACATTAGTAGAAATGTCAGGGAAAAGGGTTCAGCTCGCACCGATATCTTACAGGTGTAATTGCCTTGTGTGTAATGCGTTTGTATTAGTTATAATGAAATTACCTTTGACTTACATCAGTGTAAATGGGAGCAGAGAGAAGGCCAGAGTTTCCATCTAAGACTGTAGGAGCAATTTTGCTTGTATCAAGCGAGCATAATTCAGTTGGCATACATCAGTCAGTTTAATAAAATATATTACCTCTTCTTACAGAGCTTGTCACCCTGACATCAGCTGCATTACACCCAAATTGGTCCCTGCTCAAAGAATCAGGTCCACTTCTTGCAATAGACTTAATTCTGGTTTTCTTATGAAGCTTTCCCAGGCTTTACCGATCTGCCTGAATAAGAACTGAATAAAAGCGCAGGGAAACGTGGGGATTTGGCCCTATGGTTTGTCACTCGTCCGGATGACCTTGTTCTTCCTATTTACCATTCTGTAAGTCTGCGCTCAAGGTGGTTTAGGTTGGTTTTTTTGGATTTCCTGCGTGACAACAACTTCCGAGCACGTAGCTGCCATCAATTCTTTCTGTCTCAGCTTGTGAATAAGAAGTAAGCAACCCATGGGGCGGGAGAAAAAGTTGCCTGGCTTAATGCTGGCAATCAAGGCAGAGATATGATTCAAATGCCGCCTTATTGTTTTTTTTGCCTCCTGACATTTCCCAAGTTGCGCTGTGTACTGCTGCTGCAGAAAAAAATAGCAGCTAAGATTAAGCTAAGTGGAAAAGTACTGCTGCTTCCCCAATGTCAAAGCCACAGAAGCTATGGTAATGCAATTCCTGAAGGAAATCAGAGCAAAAGTGCGAGGTGTTTCTCTTCATATGCAGGTAAAACACTGTGAAAGAAGATGAGCTGTTCCCCTTTGGTAAACCATTAGAAAAACAGATTATTGGGGTTTATTTTTCCCCCTTTATTTTACCTTTCTGTGCTAAGGGAATGCTCTTTTCACAATTGTGCAGTCCGTAACGACACAGAGAGGTGAGACTGAACCAGACAGTTTGTTCATGCAGTTTCTGACCTGATTCAGACCTGGACAGAACAGTGCAAGTTGGAAAAAAGGGATAGAAACCCTGTAATTGACCCCATGGAATAATCTTTTATCATGCCTTGTTTCGTTAATTGATCTCATTCCCTGGGAAACAGTAAATTGCAAGGTGGTAGAGCAGCTTTCTAATCTAGTTACACCTTAACACAGTTACAGTCTCGTGTGAAGCTTGAACCCCAGAGCCTGCGTTCACCTTCCACAAGCTTGAACACGCTCCACAGCCTTCTCAGCAAAGCCTGGCTGTACTTTGCCATGAGGACTTTGTTCAAACACAGAATTTTCTGGCAATGATGACAACAGGAATATCAGTTCTTTCATCGTTATTGGGTATTGTAGATGCACCAAACCTTGGACTTAGGAAGCTTAAGTGGGACTTACCAATGATGCCTTCCATCATACGGCGAAGGCAAACCTCCCTTTTGATGTCTGGCATCCAGTTGTCCTCAGATACCTTCCAAATCATATCTGTCCTCATCTTGTTCAGGTGTTGTTCAAGACTATGTGTTGGCTGGCTGAAATGAGCATCTTTAAGCTTTATCTTCATTTGGAACCATGGAAAACCTGAGGTGTGTAAGAGACTTAAAAATCAACACTCACATCCTGACTCTCTTGTGTTTAATTAGGCTTTTCTTCCCCATAGCCCTTCTGTGAGTTCTTAGATCCTACCCACAAGCTTCTCATTTTAACCCAGTTCCATTAAATTCCCCATGTCCAGCTGGCCATCAGTCTCCATGTAATGACTTGTGGGTTTGTTGGGCAGCAGCACTTGCTTCAGGTGATATCCGAGCCAGTAAATTTGGGGCAAAAGAGGTGTCTGGATAGAACAGGAAGTCCCAGATTCCTGCTGGCATTGAGAGGGAGGTGGAACCACTTGGCTGGTCTATTCCAAGGAATTCACGTGGGATGGAGAAGTAATGAATGCCTCAACCCCAGGAAAAAACCCTTAGATCAGAGCTCCACCTTATTAAACCACAGACAGCCAAGCATGACATACGAACCCATTGGAGATAAGATTTCATAAATTCTACTGCTCATAGAAGTATTTCATCCTACTGAATACAGCTTTGGATATTTTCTGTTTTGTGTAACTAGCAGCTTCAGGCAAGAGAAACAAGAAAAACTTGAACTGAAGTGAAAACTCCCAGTACCAGCAACACGCTCTTGTATTTTCAAGAAAAGCAGCAGTGGTATCAATCCTTCCAAAATGAGACATCAGACATCCAATTTCAAGGCTTCTCTTGCAGAAAATGGGGCATAAGTTTCAGCAGCTGAACAGTACTTTTGGCCTCAAATTTAATTTACTATGAAGTGATATAAGAGAAGGATAATATGACAGTTGTTCTACTCCTTTAGCACTTTGGACAAAGTAAATATATCACTGGCGAACATCAAAACCCCCATTTTATAGGAGAAACTATGTGACCTAGCGATGCTAAAATGAAGCACGCAACAACAGAACCCATTTACCTTCCAGTCTCTCAAAGTTTTGTTGCCAAGAAGGAGAAGAAACTGGAATGGTCTATACTCAGGCTACAGTTCACAGAATGATAAGGGATTGGAAGGGACCTCTGGAGATCATCTAGTCCAACCCTCCTGCCAAAGCAGGTCCACCCAGAGCAGGTTGCATAGGAATGTGTCCAGGCGAGTTTTGAATGTCTCCAGAGATGGAGAGTCCACCACCTCCCTGGGCAGACCCTTCCAGGGCTTTGCCACTTTCAAAGGAATGAAGTTCCTCCTCATCTTTAGATGGAACTTTCTATGTTCAAGTTTGTGCCTGTTTCCTCTTGTCCTGTCACTGGGCACCACTGAAAAAAGACTGGCCCCATCCTCTTGACACCCAACATTTAAGTATTTATAAGTGTTGATCAGATTCACCCCCCATCTTCTCCAGACTAAAAAGACTCAAGTCCCTCAGCCTTTCCTCGTACAAGAAATGCTCCAGGCCCCTAATCGATGCATTTGAAGAATAGCCACATTGAAGGACATTACAGAGAGTCAGTGGTGCCTCTGTAAGGGCCTTCCACAGTGCCCTCCCCATTGACCAGCACCTTCTTGTCCTTTGGGGGAGTTTCTTTAATAAAAAACCCTTCAAGCTTTCTGCAATATAATACCACCGCAGCAGAGCAGCAGCACACCGCAAATCTGCACGATACCAAGGGTGCTGTAGCTGTTGGGTATTGCTGTTATGGTTTTTGTCTATGTTTGCTCCATGTTGCCTTTGATGGTGCCACCCGACTCCTTGGGTGTCACCATCCTGACTGGTTGTATCCCTGGCTGTTGGTATCCCTCCCCCTACCCTGACCTACCCATGGGACAGCATGACGTGATGCTAAGGGACATGGTTTAGTGGTGGTTTTGGCAGTGTTAGGTTGATGGTTGGACTTGATGATCTTAAAGGTCCCTTCCAGTCTAGATTCTATGACCCAGCACCACAGATTAGGGGATGGAGAAGGGTTGGCTTTTCCATTGTCCAGAAACGTTAACACCCGTCACCTCAGAATTATTCCAGTTTGGTGAGCAAGATGAGCCCTGAAGAAGCGGTCACTGATCCGATCTCAGGCTGGACGAATCTAAAATCTCTGGACATTCCCGTCAAGGAGCCTCAAAATGGAAAACTGTTCAATAGTACGCAATCTGCGAGATGGCAGATTTTTGGTAATTCCCAAATGTTTGGTGTCAGGAAGTGTTTGTGGGTAGGCAAACAGTGAGGATGCTCAGAGAGCTACGGGCACCGCAGCACTGAAAGTTCTGTGATAAAGAGCTAACTGAAGCACCAAATCTACAGGAACAGACTTAAATCAACTTTATTGTACAGCAGTGTTTGGTGGGCGCTGAATAAGGCTGAAGATAGATGTCTTTAATTTTTTCTGTTATTGTCAGCAGGAAGGACAAAATCAGCAAGACAGATACTTGCAGATGAATCCCACAACTCCATTGCTACTAGTTCAGGGTTTGAGAGACACGTTAGGATGGAATCACAGAATGATATGGGGTTGGAAGGGACCTCTGGAGATCATCTAGTCCAACCCTCCTGCCAAAGCAGGTCCACCTAGAGCAGGTTGCATAGGAATGTGTCCAGGCGAGTCTTGAACGTCTCCAGAGATGGAGACTCCACCACCTTCCAGGGCTCTGCCACCTTCAAAGGAATGAAGTTCCTACTTATGTTCAGATGGAACTTTCTATGTTCAAGTTTGTGCCCATTTCCTCTTGTCCTGTCCCTGGCACCACTGAAAAAAGACTGGCCCCATTTTCCTCACACCCACCTTTTAAGTATTTATAAGCATTGATGAGATCCCCCCTCAGTCATCTTCAGACTTAAAAGACCCAAGTCCTTCAGCCTTTCCTCATCAGAGAGATGTTCTAGTCCCCTCATCAACTTCATAGCCCTTTGCTGTGCTCTCTCCAGCAGTTCCCTGTCTTTCTTCACCCAGGGAACCCAGAACTGGACACAGTACTCCTCATGTGTGCTGGAAGATCACTACATTTTGTACTGTTTCATCAACGATCTTGCAGGCACCAAAAGACCTGATGGTGAATTAAGAGATGATGGTGGCCTAGAGCCAGTTCATCATTATAGCCTTGTGGAAGCGGGGTCCAGGTGGCCTTTGAAACACAAGGAGGATGGGTCTCTTGGAGATTTGTGTTATGACATTTCAGGAATTTTAGCTGTGAGTGCACATGAAAAGTTCCTAGAGATGGTCGTGTAAGTAATTTCCAAACGATGCAGCAGAGGTTTTGTAATTCCCATTTAAAGTCTGGTAAAATAATATTAGATGCTCAGCAAGAAAATGAAGTGTAATGTACTGTACATCTATAAAATGAAATGTAATGTGATAAAATTAACTAAAAGGTCTTTTCATCTCTACTTTAAAGATGGCATTGGTGTGACCAGTGTTGGTTTTTAACAGTTCCCCTTTAGGAAAGGCAAACCCTACCATCCATGCAATGTAATTTTTTCCTATGATCTTTGTGGGTTTGGAGAAGAAAAACATTTCAAGGAGTATTCAGCTCCAGGGATCTGGTGAAATATTAGGTCAGCACAACAAATAGACATCTGTCACAAACTAATAGATATCTGTCACAACAAGTGCTGGAGAGGACCATTCAGGCGCTGAAGACTATCCAGCTGCTTCTTCTATCTTTTATCACCCCTTCACTGCTGCCTTCCATTCCCCATTCCTTCCCAGTTCATCTCCTGCCTTTCCATTATGTCCTCTCTCCCTTCAGCTTTACATTTTACTAATCCCTTCCATTCCATTCCAAAACACCATTGATATTTTTAAAATCATAATGACACAACTTAAATGTACAAATCATCCTGCTGCTGGTTTCTGTGTTATATCTTTTTCCTTCTTCAACTCATGTGTCTCATCTGTTTAAATTATAAACTCATCAGGGCAGAGGCCACATTTTAACCTGAGCATAGTGGAGATTTATGCAGCATAATTAAGCAGATTAATAAAATACACCTCAGTGAAGGATGAAATGCAAATTGTGGGATTTGCATTGGTTTCATTGCTCTTAAGGTGAGAGGTGAACGCCATCATGACTTTAACTTTCTCACATAACTTAGACCAGGGGACTTCCTGCAGCAAGTCCTGCAGAACCTACCACTCAGAAAGATCTGCTGATGGGCTGCTCACTCAGTCCCATCATAAACGGTTCCAACAGAAGGTTGTCCTTCTGACTATGTGTCCCGTGCGCCTTGTTCTAATTTGTCTTGCCCAAGACTTCAGCCATTTGATGGCTTTTTACTATGCCAGAAGATCCCCAGAGCTCTCAACCTTCTTCTGTCCCTGTGCCTGCAACTCCAACCATGTAATCTGAGGCTGTGTGATGTGAAGAACATCACAGGCTAAATGAATGGTCAACCTATTACAGGGCCTTCATGTTATGTATGCCATGTCCCCAGCATGCAACAACCTTTTCTGGTGTCCCAGATATTCACGGAAAAATGGGGACTTGAGCTACAACTGCATGAAATATAAACGTGGCTTTGGAGGAACAGGAGGGAGGCAAACTCTTTGCATGTTATAACCAATGCATGTGACTTGGTATGAGGTTCAACAAGGCCAAGTGCTGGGTCCTGCACTTGGGTCACAAGAGCCCCATGAATGCTACAGGCCCTGGGGAAGAGTGGCTGGAAAACTGCCCAGTGGGAAAGGACCTGGGGATGTTGGTTGACAATATGTTGGTTGACATATTCAGCCGGCCGAATATGAGCCAGCAGTGTGCCCAGGTGGCCAAGAAGGCCAACAGCATGCTGGCCGGTGTCAGGAATAGTGCGGCCAGCAAGACAAGGGAAATGATGGTCCCCTTATACTCGACACTGGTGAGGCCCCACCTCAAGTGCTGTGTCCAGTTTTGGGCCCCTCACCACAAAAGAGACATTGAGGTGCTGGAGCATGTCCAGAGAAGGGCAAGGGAGCTGGTGAGGGGTCTGGAGCACAAGTCTTGTGAGGAGCGGCTGAGGGAGCTGGGGGTGTTCAGCCTGGAGAAAAGGAGGCTGAGGGGAGACCTTCTC
>QJSC01011951.1:1242690-1303207 GCA_003697955.1 Calidris pygmaea
GGAGAAGATAAAACACATGCATTTTTCCAAGGGAAAAAGCAATAAGTGCGTAGCCTTGGGTTATGAACATCTTGATCTCTCAATCACAGTCTCGGTGACTGGTTGCGGTCATTACAAGCTCAGTAAATTTTGGAACCTTTGGAAAACTGCTGCTGCCTTTTCAGTAAGAAACCATTTGTCTGAAGTGGTTTTAGTTCAGTGGGTCCAGAAGTTGCCAGGATGAGATGGCAGCAAAAGCCATGGGGGTAGAGATATTCCTCAGCGTATTTCTGCCTTCAGTCCATACAAAGACCACACTCCCCTGCTGCCACGGGGGCAGGAAGGGGCTAGAATATCTATGAGCATTTTATCCCCACCACAGCTTGAAATATAAATCAACAAGCTGCAGAATGAAAACAAAATCCAGAGGTGGTTTGGGTTTTTTTTTGGCTTCACTCTTTCCCCGTGTTTCCACGTGGCTCCCAGATGCTCAGCTCTCCCTGAGCTGAGAAAGAGCAGTGAATACAGAAAAGAGCCCGGAGCCAGCGAGGATCATCAGGGTGGCAGCACAGCAAATCGTCAGGGAGGATGGCACACACCTTGAAACCTTTGATAATACGGGTCCAGCTCCCATCTCTCTGTGGTCTCCCTGCGTGGCTTCAGGCACAAGGATGGACCTTGGGGATGCAGCAAAATTCTGTTCTTCCAAGTCCCCACAGGCTCTTTAAGTGCCGATGTTTTCACCAGTAACTGTCCCTTGATACATAAAGTTTTCATTTTGCAACTCAGAAGCATTTTTACTCCAGCAGAGCTCCTCAGTGCCCTTGTTCTCACCCAGAAAGAAGCAATTTTCTGTCTCTCACTTAAAAAAACCCTGATGTTACATTATCCTTTACCCATCCAATGCACACCTAGATGAACCTAAGTGATGTCTGCTCACTGTCTGAACCCCTGTCAAAGGGACAAGTGGCCTCCTGTGGTAGCACAGGGGTTAGAGCCATCATCCCTGCCCTGCTTCGAGCCGTGCTTCAAACCCCTCACCTCCTGGGGACCTTCCAACCCCACACCGAAGTCTGCAAGAGCTCAGAAGAGGGGAAGATGTTTTCTCCAGTCCTAGGCTGAAGTTCTTTGAATTGTGAAACCCACCCAAGACGCTGATTTAAGCGTGGGGCAGTACCTTCCACCTTATTAAGAAACAACAGGGAAAGGACATGAGGATGCCTTGTTATGCATCTTAGCTTTTCCTTTACAATACCTCCCTAATATTTAAATCTGCTATTTTTTTTTTTTTAAATATACATTTTTTTTTCTCTGCAGTGAAATATGCCACATTGCCATCCCTGGTGGTGAAGATCCTACCCTGCCTGTGTTAATTGGGAGAGCAGAAAGACAGTAGCATATACTTTCAGCAGGGTCCTGCTCGTGTCAAAACGAGCAAAACAAAGTAACAGAAGAAATAATCAAGGTCTGGGCTGTACAATTCCAGTGCTCCAAACTCATGCAGGTATCAAAGGAAAAGAAAGAAAATTCAGGCTGAGAATGAGGGTATGAAGAAAGTCGTGATTAGAAAAGTAGCGCTGGGGGCCTGACGAAGGAATCATAGAATCATAGAATTGTCTAGGTTGGAAAGGACCTTTAAGATCATCTAGTCCAACCATCAACCTAACTGATAAAAACCATCACTAAACCATGTCTCTAAATGAGAATTTAGAGACATAAAAATTTAGAGAATGAGAACGTTGCCAGTGCACGAGAGAGCTTCAAGTTAAACACCAAGACCTGGCTATCAAAATAGAGACAGGTGTAATTATAAGACAAAACCCAAGCATGGAATATGGTTCTTCTGGGGATTGTTTTACTCTGCAGCAAGGAGCGAATTTCAGATTGTCTCTGCTTGAAGATCCTTTATGCAAAGAAAACCTTAGGCAACTCATCTCTGGATTTGGCATTACAAAACAACATTAATCCTCAGGGACTGCAAAACTCTTTTTAGGCTGAACTTCTCCTGCCACGTGGAACCCAGCAGGAGGAGGAAACACGTTTTTGGAATATGTCTCCAAGGCTTTTATTATAATGGAAACATTTATGCTGCAATCAGAGAGTGGCTGTAGACCATGGAGATGGAGATACGCCTGTGAGAGCTTCAAACAGCTGTCTGGGGGGACAGAGAGTAGGGCAACATCCACAATGCGATGCTCAGTGCCAGCTGCAAACCCTGCCTGAGACACAGCAGAAATGCTGGGGTGTTTAGCACAGTCACACCCCAATTAGTGCTAGCGGTGATTGGCTCTATAGGTTAAGAGAGCCTGGCAGCTTGGTTTCTTGGAAGATCTTGACCCAAGTGACTTCAAAAATCATAGAATAGTTGGAAGGGACCTTCAAAATCATTGAGTTCAAACCCCTCTGCCCTGGGCAGGGATACCTTCCACCGGACCAGGTTGCTCAAAGCCCCATCCAGCCTGGCCTTGAACCCCTCCAGGGATGGGGCAGCCACAGCTTCTCTGAGCAACCTGGGCCAGGCTCTCACCACCCTCACAGCAAAGAATTTCTATCATCTAGTATCTAATCTGAATCTCCCCTCTTTCAATGTAAAAGTGTTCCCCTTTGTCCTATGGCTTCCCTCCCTGATCAAGAGTCCCCCCACAGCTCCCCTGGAGCCCCTTGAGGGACTGGAAGGGGCTCCAAGGTCTCCCTGGAGCCTTCTCTTCTCCAGGCTGAACCCCCCCAACTCTCTCAGCCTGTCCTCCCAGCAGAGGGGCTCCAGCCCTCCCAGCATCTCCGTGGCCTCCTCTGGCCCCACTCCAACAGCTCCTCTCCCACCAACACCCCGACTCCTTCTCCTCAGGTCTGCTCTCCATCCATTCTCCACCCAACCTGTATTTGTGCGTGGGATTGCCCTGACCCAGGTGCAGGACCTTGCACTTGGACTGGTTGAAAGCCAAGATCCTGAGGCAGTGGACAACTCTACCAGTAGCAGATCCTCCATTCTGTCCTGTTCCACGGTGCAGGGTGCTGCTCAAGGGAGATGACAGCTCAGAATTGACACACCGCTCCCTTCTGCAGGAGGAGAAAAGTATTTTCCTGCTGAGGATAATGAATGGTCTGAGCCAAATTATGGCCAGATGGTCCCAATCAGCGGTTGTTTATACCACGACCTGGGAGAGCAGGTCAGTCAAGCTCCCTGACCCTACTATTGTCTGTAGAAAAATAATCAATTTACAAGGCCAGGATGACTGACCTGTTAGCCCTGTTTGTTGATCCAAGACATAATGGCTCAATAGCTTTAATTATTAAAGCCAGTATAGACAACCATCGATCCTCCCACTTAGTGCCATCTCTCTAGTCTAGATCCCGGGGGTTTAAAGCAAGGGCGTTTGCAGGAAAAGAGGGAGAAGAAACCACCTTGAATGGCTGATCCACTGAAATCACCCAAATTTTGGACCTCAGTCAATCCTTTACACCTCTTCAGAGCAATCAAGTGATGACCCTTTGCCAAAAACATGAGTCCCTACTTTTAAGCTAACAAGACATTGAAAAGACCATTTATAGAGTTGACCCAGATCATCTTTTTTCTCCAACAGTTCAAAAAGCAATCGGTGTAAAGGACATTAATCGAGTTGGCGCCAAGAGGTAATTGAAGACAGTAATTACTCAGTTTTTATAGAGCTGGAAATGTAATAAGGATTTTAAGAAAGTAATAACTGAAGCTTTCTGCAGAGAGATCCCCTGGTGCATACAGTTTAGCTAAGGGCCTTTCTTTTTGAAAATACATTTTCTTGTAGTTATTACATCACTGTCTTGCTGGGACATCTCTCCTGAGTCTTTGTAAATGTAATGGGCTTTGCTAAATCTGAATACACTGTCTGCCCGCATTCTGAGTTACTGTGTCAGATTGACACATCTAATGCAGCAATAATGCAGGAAACAGAAAACACCCACATTTATATGCTTTACCTTCTCCCAGCTCCCGGCTTTCCTGTTGAAACCTGGCAGATTCCTGTCAGTCACCTGATTTTTCTTTCTGCTTTGGAAGCCATGACAAAAAGGATCTGATTATATTTCCCAAAGGCGAATTCAACTCACACGGCAGCTCCTGGGCTTTGTGGTCAAAAGTTGATGCAGATTTTCCCAGCAGGCTCTGAGGCCATTTCATCTTGCTGTGCATTTGCTTGCTTAGATCACGAAACCCTGCAACAGAAAGTAAAACTCTGATGAAATGGCAAATTTACCTTCACTTAAACCTGAGGAAATTTGGCAAAAGCTCCCCCTTTATGCAGAGTAGCCTGAGTTCAGCTGAGATGCTGGTCCAGTCATCCTCTGCTTCCCAGGACATTGTCAGGATCCATCCCACGTCACCTCAAGGTGACTTCTGGGTCCTCTTAATTACTTGGGCACTGATGCCTTATGGGCTCTGAAGCAAGAACCTACATTGCATTTGTTTCTCCACCCTTACTTACTTTTGTCTGAATTATCTACTTACTTCTTCGTGACTGGACTTTTCTCTTGCTGTGAACCTGTACCAGTCTGTAACTGGCTTGCGCTGCTGAGTTGTTCATCCATATCATTGTTGATAGAGCAAAGAAATCAATCTGGCTCTTCTCACCCCGAGCCAGTCTAACTTTTTGTGGAGCAGAACTCATATTCCACCGGTCAAACAGACAGATGGACATGCTTGAGGTCTATCATGATGACAAAAAGGTATACCCAATGATTGTTTGCTCCTGTCTCTTGTGCTCTATTTCTGCAACATTTTACTGCCTCTAAAATCACATTATCTAGTAAAATATGATGGCTTGGATGAGCTCCTTGGAAGGTGAAGGCCCAAAGCAGGACATTTTTAAACATGATATAAACCTCAAACTGAAGTCTTAAATTTTCAGCGTACTTACCCAAACAATAAATGCTTCAAGGTTCAACAGTTTCATAGTTATGGCCAGTTTGGCACATTTGTTGTGTATTTACACAGCGCTAAAGGTTTAGTATGAGCAGGCCCTGGTCCATAACTGTTGTCTGCACTGAAAGTCATAAAAAACATAACTACTCCTTTAGGTCTTTCAGCCTGATTTCAAAACAAAAACCCACTGTTGGCAGCTAGAAATACTAAGTGGAAACTTGTACTTTTGTGAGATCCATGCATGAAAACTACGCAGAATGTACTGAGCTCATTTATTATTTCCTTACAGACCTCACCAGCTACAGCAAGAGCCAGACCCAACGTGTCAGGGATGGAGTGCGACAACAAGAGAAGCACTGACCTTAACAGTACCTTTGAAAGGTCCAGACTTGTCCCTTGGTTTACTGATGGAGACTACAAACTCTTCCAGGCAAGTAGCAAACGTGTTCTGAGTTTGTACAGTGCTTTGCACAATGGTGATGGCACAACTAGGTCTTGCTGTAACAAGAAGCAGTGTTGGTCTTGACTGAATTACCTACAGCTGATGGGTGTAAGTAGGGAGAGGTGGTGAGAAGATGATGTGATGCTCCAGGTCCACACACTTAAGCTCATAATTTGTTATATTCTTGTATTATGCTGTCGCTACAAACATTTTGTAGAAGAGCTGATGATTGCATTAACAACAATCGCGCCATCCATGGCATGGTTCATCATCCATGGTTCATCAGTGATGAACCCTTCCACTGAGAGGACACCCACAACGTTTTACTGCCTGAAGCCAATTGCCAAGACCTGGGGGTGTGCATCACACCAGTCTCCCAGGACTGCAGTGGGGGCTGTTGGTGCCAGTACCTATTTTTTGGGTGTAAAAAATTGAAATGCACTGGGCAGCCCCGGGGCAGCACTCCCTTCTCTGTTCCCGAGGATGCAACTGAAAATATTGCCTTCCCCCATTCTCTTCTCTACTCGTACACGGGATCCAATTCCTCCCACGCATGACAGCATCAGTTTTTCTGCCACGTCTGATATTGAGACTTGACGGTGCCCTGCTTCTTCTACAAATGTTTTAATATCTATTCTAGCTACATCTGCATTCAGACATCCCATCATGCTGGGAAGTAGCTGAAGAGGAAGTAAAAATCTGACAAAGTTATTTGGGTTATGTCTGGTGCTGGCTCTTCTCCAAGTGCAGACAGGTCATGACTAGCAAAGGACTTCTGTCCTCCAGGGTTTAGTGGCTCAGATCTTTGACGAAACTTCATTTCATGGCAAGTCTATCCCCAGTACCTTCTTCCTAACTAGGGCCATTCCCTCCAGAGAATGAAATCTTTCATGCTTTTTGCTAGGACAAGGTCTACCTGGGCTACTTCTTAGATGGCTCTGCTTCAACCTCTTCCCCTGCCACTCAGCCGGCAAAGTTCTCTGGATCTCCAGGAAGAGAAAATTGCATTTGAATTTATCGCCTGTGGTTCTACATGGCAGAGCTTCTCAGCATTTTCTGCATCACATATCTCATCTCTGCATTCACTTGTTAATCTAATTAGTTTTGATTAAAATTTGGTGGGGGATTCTAAGACCTTCTATTGACCCATTCTGGTATATGCTGGAAATTTATTCAGGTCAATTAGACATCTGCCAGTTTCATATTCAAAGGCCATGACATATGTTTGCTCAACAGGGTACTGCAACAAGGAGAAACTGAATTTGCATCCCGGGCAAGGTGGCACAACGGTGTATCAATATCGTTTTTTAATGAGATTTGCTGGCTTTCACAGACTTGGAAAAGTGTAAATTTATGCTAAAATGTCAACAAATGCCAGTCAAAGAAAGTTCTGTATCATGCCTGAATGCAAAAGACACAGAGGGATACAGTGAGTCATTTTAATCGGCGTGTTGACTCCAAGAATTACATCAACTTGCATTTGGCTACTGTCGCCTAAGCTAAAAGCCCCTTGCTGCTGCTCTGGCAATGCTTTTTGCCCACTTCAGAGGGAACTGTTCTAGCTTTAGGAGACCCATTTCCACCAAATATACTACATTCATGTCAGTCCACATATTTTGACGATGTGAGCTTCAAGTGAACTACTCAAAAATCTGCAAGATGTCAGTGAAACGTGTGGGTGCCCAGAATATACTATTGTTTATACAATAATATATTGTATTATACAATAGTGGCAGTGCGTTTGGGTAAGGTGTAGATGTCCATGCTGCTGGGTGAGAAGCAGGTATCTAAATGACATTGTGAAGGCAGATGCGTATTATTTAGCTTTGAATAACCTTTGTCTCAAGAGCTAATTAGGGTTAGCAGTTGTCCCCGCTGAAGCAATGTGGGTCTTCTTGCTCTGGTTTCTAGTCTCAGCATTTCTATATCACTGTGCCATGCTGTGCCGGTGTGCCCTAAACAGAGACGTGTGCCCAGCCCTGAAAAGCTGATAATCTAAATGGAAATGGAAAATCAGGTTCAACAAGGCCAAGTGCTGGGTCCTGCACTGGGGTCACAACAACCCCATGCAGTGCTACAGGCTGGAGCTGCCCAGCAGAAAAGGGCCTGGGGGTGTTGGTCGATTGTCAGCTGAACATGAGCCAGCAGTGTGCCCAGGTGGCCAAGAAAGCCAACAGCATCCTGGCCTGTGTCAGGAACAGTGTGGCCAGCAGGACTGTGGCAGTGACATTCCCCCTGTACTGGGCACTGGTGAGGCCCCACCTCGAGTGCTGTGTCCAGGTTTGGGTCCCTTACTCCAAGAAAGACATGAAGGTGCTGGAGCATGTCCAGAGAAGGGCAACAGAGCTGATGAGGGGTCTGGAGCACAAGTCTTGTGAGGAGCAGCTGAGGGAGCTGGGGGTGTTCAGCCTGGAGAAGAGGAGGCTGAGGGGAGACCTTCTCGCTCTCTCCAACTCCCTGAAAGGAGGGTGTAGCCAGGGGATGTCGGTCTCTTTTTCTAAGTCACAGGCAATAGGACGAGAGGAAATGGCCTCAAGATGCACCAGGGGAGGTTCAGATTGGAGATTAGGAAAAATGTTTACACTGAAAGGGTTGTCAAGCCTTGGAATGGGCTGCCCAGGGACGTGGTGGAGTCACCATCCCTGGAGGGATTAAAAGCCGGGCAGACGTGGTGCTGAGGGACATGGTTTAATGATGGTTTTTGTCAGTGTTAAGCTGATAGTTGGACTAGATAATCTGAAAGGTCCCGTCCAACCCAGGAAATTCTATGATTCTATGAAACGACTCCTGGGGTAGCAGAAGGACAAGTACCTCTGACTTTCCCAAGTGCACGCCATGGGATGGTGGCAGAGCCAGGAAGAGAATCCAGAATACCTGAGTGCCCTGTGACTCTGGATAAACAGGGACTCTCCCATTTACTTACATGTACAAAGTAAGTGCAAACGTATACACAATCTGTTGTTATGCATGTTAAAAATGTAAAAATATATGGCATTTTAATCCAACTCCCTCAAAAACACGTGGCCTTTTCATTCATCACAATATTGGAGAGAGGCCACTGTCCAGTTGATTTGAATGTTTCCAGTATTTCTAATTCGTTTGATCTAAAATGTAGTTTCTTCACCAGTTTAGCTGAGTAGCCTTTCTTTGCCAGTTGTCCCAAATGGAGAGTATTGTACACATTTTACATAATTAGCTAATTTAACCAGCTAATTTAACATTAATAGCAAATCTGTGAGTTGAACGCCAGCAAATGAACTCATTAAAGAGAAAAGAACTAGTGCTTTCTCCCTTTTTTTTTTTTTTCCTTTAGTTTTGCACTCTTAGCAAGATGCTCTGGGGAAATCAGGATTTCAGGGAAATTCAGATGATCAAATAAATAGGGTTTTATTGATGAATTAAAAAGGATGCATCGGCATGTCAAAAAGCTTTTACAGAAAGATGTCAGCCTCATCTGTCCTGATAGGAAGGACCCAAGGCTAGAGGACCCAACACAGGCTTTTCTTCATTTATTCTCATTTGTGCTATGAGGGTCCCATAATCTCCTAAAGTGCTGCACACCCAAAGTTACTTCTTCAGCCCTGAAACGTGCTGTGAACACTGATTATTTGAGGGCATCAGCATGACAGCAGCATCAGCCATTTTTATTTTATCGCTCTGGCCTGCTTTGTCCCTCTCTTATCAGCTGAACAACTCCTGATGCTCAGATGGAGCAGGATTCTTGCCAGGAGGGAGCTCTGCTCCATCCTTCTCCTTTCCAGCTCCAAGAAAGAGCCCAATCACATCGTACTACAAGTCTCCCTTTCTCACGCACTCTTCCAGCTCACATTTTTCCCAACTCTATGCTCCACATCTACCATTTGAATAGGGTGAGACATCAGTGGAGCATATGGGAAGCTCCATGATGGGGAGCATGCTAAATAAGAGAACTGCAGGAAGAAAAAGGATGGAGAGCAAGAGTTTGGGGGCGTAAGAAAGCAGGGACACTCCTTGGGGAGCTATGGGACCAGTCCTCCTTTGGGGAGGGACTCTTTATCAAAGAGTGGAGCAATAGGATGAGGGGGAATGGTTTTAAACTGAAAGAGGGGAGATTGAGATGAAATCTGGGGAAGAACTTCTTTGCTGTGAGGGTGGTGAGAGCCTGGCCCAGGTTGGCCAGAGAGGCTGTGGCTGCCCCATCCCTGGAGGGGTTCAAGGCCAGGTTGGAGGGGGCTTGGAGCAACCTGGTCTGGTGGGAGGTGTCCCTGCCCAGGGCAGGGGGGTTGGAACAAGATGATCTTTAACGGTACCGTCCAACCCAAAACATTCTATGAGTCTATAACTAACGCAGTCCTGAAGGTGTGTTGGGTGAGAAAACATGTGAAAGGTTAAAGGATCTCCAGAGGAGACGTACGAATGGAGGGTTGGAAGCGGGGGGCAGCTCTCCATCTGACTTCGTTATGGGGATAATGAAGCACAGTCATCAGGCTCGCACTGACGGCTTCTCAGAAAGACAGTAATCCAATGGAAAGTGGCACCTGGTAGACATCACCCTTTGCTCCTCTCAAAAGCCGACCCCAATCATATCCTATTACTTCAGCTGGTGATTCCTCTCCTGTTTCGAATACCATCGGAACATCCTTGCGCATCTCTGAAGCTAAATTAATCCTTGGTTCAGCGTGTGTGTGTGCGCGCGTATGAATAATAGATTTTCGGTGCTAAAACTATCAAAGGCTCCGACAGGCAGCTGCTTGGTTCCCTTGGGCAAATATCCTAGAAAGGAGCCGCAGCACCGGGCAGGATTTGCATCTTTGATGCATTACTGTGTCGCGGTGTAGGAGGAGGCAATCTGTTGGGTCTCAGTCCATCGCGTGCCTCTTGAAGCCCATGGGCCGGGCTGCAGCACGGTAGCAAGGGGTGGGTTTTTTTTTCTTTTTTCAAGGCAGGGAGAAATTTTTCCTCTCCCAGGAGTGCGATTTGTGTCTTGATTAATCTAAAAGTTCGGGGGGTTTTATGCTGAGGGGTACGGCAGGAAGGGATTTTTTTAAGAAGCGTGGGTAACAGTAAAAGGGAAGGGAAGGCATCTGCTGGAATCGCTTTCATACTAGAAAATCAGCTCTGCTGTAGGCAAATGCTGTGCCTCAGTGGAGCAGAGACAATTTCAGGTAATTAATGTTCTTCCTTTACCAGCACTGGGAAAATCACGGACTTTAGCGGGAGATTTATACAACTTTATGTCAAAGCTTAAAGCAGCCGCGGGAAGGGGGTGATTCATAAGGGAAAGTTCACAATCTGCACACAGGAGCTAAGCCCCGAGTCAAGGAGGCTGAGTTGTGGCTGATGAGGTTTAAGCCGTTTTCTTCCACAGGTAGTGAGTTGTTCCAGCCGTTTTTCTTACCCTGACTCAGACGTCCTGCTAACAAACCCATGGTTGGCAAATAGATGCAGTAAATCCCTCACGTACCCAAACAGTAGGGAAAGGAACCCTTCTTTTCAGCTCCAAAGACTCAGGCATTCCCTGGCTGGCAGCAGGGGAAGTCATAGATTTTTTTGCCATCACTATGGACAGCTTGATCCGCCAAGAAAGTTTCATAGTGGAGGTCAGAAAGTAAGAACTGCCAAAAGTGAAGCTGAGATAGATCTACTCATGGAAATGAAACCAAATATTAAAAAGTCCCTGTGAAGTGGACTTGCTGTGGCACAAGGATGAGGATTTAGATTGAAGATAAACAAGATTTCCCCACCTGCTCCAAACACGCAGACTAAGGAAACAGTTTGTCGAAGTAAAACAATTTGTCTAAGAAAAACAGTTTTGATCACAAAATCCCCTTCCAACCAGCCTGTCCCAGGGATACGGTACTTGCTGCATCCCACTTGCCATCACAGCTCACTCAGGGTGTTTTCATCTGCTTTCATTTCAGAACAGCCTACACAGCCCTTCTCCCAGGCACACAACTGCCCATCCAGCCTGGCCTTGAACCCCTCCAGGGATTGGGCAGCCACGGCTTCTCTGGGCAACTTGGGCCAGGGTCTCACCACCCTCATAGTCAAGAATTTCATCCCAATATCTCAACCAAATCTCCCTTCTTTCAGTTCAAAACCATTACCTTCCCATCCTATGGCTCCCCTCCCTCATCCAGAGTCCCTCCCCAGCTTTCCTGGAGCCCCTTGAGGGGCTGGAAGGGGCTCTAAGGTCTCCCTGGAGCCTTCTCTTCTCCAGGCTGAACCCCCCAAACTCTCTCAGCCCCCCCTCCCAGCAGAGGGGCTCCAGCCCTCCCAGCATCTCCGGGGCCTCCTCTGGCCCCGCTCCAACAGGTCCATGTCTCTCCTGTGCTGAGGCCCCAGAGCTGGAGGCAGCACTGGGGGGGTTCTCCCCAGAGCGGAGCAGAGGGGCAGAATCTCCTCCCCTTGCCCTGCTGGCCACATGTGGGCTGCCAGAACACATTGCCGGCTCATGTTGAGCTTCTCAACCCCCAAGCCCTTCTCCTCGGGGCTGCTCTCCATCCCCAGCCTGTACAATGATGACCCAACCAGTGGGCTGTGCAATTCCTGATGCTTTGAGGGCAGCCAGTGCCACTTGGACTCCCAGGTGGCTCAGCTGTGACCTACTTTATGTCTTGGGATGAGTTTATTCCCAGTTTCCGAGAGTCAGGCTGGGGTTTATACTTTGAGACCTGAAGATACATGGTCTTCTCTGAGCTCTTAAATGTCCATTTATTGCAATTGCCTATTTTAATTTCACAAAACAGTATCTGCACATTTGGATTGAGTCCTCCAAATCTCCAGGCCTCGGCGCTATCTTGTGGCGGTGAGATTTGCAGATTAGCTAAGAAATCTTCGATAAAATACCTGTTTTCTTCAACTTTGAATTTGTTGCCTCTCAGTTTTGCCCCCCTGCTCTGACGGGATGGGAAACAACTGGAAATCTCACTCTGCTCTCCATAGGAGTTTTGTTTTTCTGCGTATTTCTGTCATCCTTAAATAGATTATAAATCTGAGGTACAGTCTTCTGCATTTTTAGTCACTTAAAAGGAGACATCACTCAGTGCAATAAATAAGAAGCTCAGGACTTCCCTAAATACCAGGTTGTGCTCTTCAAACTTTGGTCCTCGGGAGCTGAAATTCTTCTCCCAGGCGCTGGTTTCCAAAGCCAAATCCCAAGCAGGGTATTCAGTGTTTTCCTGACCTCGGTGAGTGTTCCGTTTAAGGAAGAATCTGGTGAAAGGGGGTTCAGGCTGCATTCTGGTAACCAAGGGAGTCTCTGGAATCCTCTGTTTTTATCAGAATGAAGGGATGGAGGAAAGGGGGGAGAGGGTCTGCTGCAGGTGGGTACCAAACTTGCTGGAAATAAATGGATTGACCAATTTTTTTCTCATTTGGGGCTTCGGAAAATTTGAAGTAAGAAAGAAAAGCTCCTAAAACAGCGGTTACTTGTTCCCCTCTTGCTGGAAGTAATGAGTTAATAGTAGATTTATAGCGAGCACTTAAAAATACTGGAGTCATTTACCTTCAGTGCTATTTCTGGAGTGGTTTTGTCCCTCCCTTTTCATGTCACACCCAAGTTTCTCGCGCACAGACAGCCGGTGACACCGCCAATTTATGTCATCCCCTCTTCCTGCTCTTTCATCTTTTCCTCGAGGGGTGAACTGTTACGTGTGGGGAACTCTTTTCTTTTCAGAGGTTATTGTTAACCCTTGGATTGTTTTGGGGGTGGTTTGTTGGGAGTCTTGGGTTGTTTTTTGGTTGTTTTTTTTTTCCTGAGCGTGTCTTCTGTGTGTATTAAAAAGAATAGCGTCCACGTGGCTTAAATGTCACCAAGCCCAGCAGGTTGACGGTGACACCAATGGCTTGAATATGTACATGGGCAAGCTCCCCCGGAGTTCATCAGTGCAAATCAAAACGGCCTCCACTCAGCTGGTAATCCACGGCTTGTAAGTGCTACTCAAATCCAATTTATTAAAAACACATTTGTTTTTCAAGCACACCAGATTCCTGATTAATTTCCAGCACCGTGGGTTATTTAATGCTGTAGGTTTCATTGTCATTTTTGATTTTCCGCAGAGTGCTTGATTGATAGAAGCTATTGTGAGCCTGTTCTTTGAGCACATTGTTCTTGTCAAATAACAATGCGCATCTTATTGATGAAAAGTCAGGGTGCCTTTTATATATGGGAAAATCATCATGCAAGCTTGGGGACCATGTGCCGAGCATATGCACAAATGAATGAAGGAGTGGTAAATTACGCCAGGGAAGTTTTAATATTGTAGAGGAGTTACCGTGCCAAGTTGAATAGCTAAATTCAGCTGGCGTAACATACCCCAGCAATCCATGACTCAGATGGTAATCAGTGTTAGATGCTCTTTTTGTTTTTCTGCTACCGCTGAACGTTACAAAATCAAGTGTCTTGTACCAAGAGTGCAAAGCAATTTTAAATTAAATTAGCCTTTTCTTTGGAGGGCACTTGGGATTTGTTGGGGCTTTGATAGCTGCCTCCAGCAATGGCTTTGGAAATCATAGAATCATTTGGGTTGGAAGGAACCTTAAAGATCATCCAGTTCCAACCTCCCCTGCCCTGGGCAAGGACACTTCCCACTAAACCAGGTTGCTCCAAAACCCATCCAACCTGGCCTGGAACCATCCAGGGATGGGGCAGCCACAGCTTCTCTGGGCAACCTGGGCCAGGGTCTCCCTCACAGGAAAGAATTTCTTCCTGAAATCTCATCTAAATCTCCCCTCTTTCAGTTTAAAATTGTAACTCCTTGACCTATCACTTCCCTTCCTGATCAAGAGTCCCTCCCCATCTCTCCTGGAGCCCGTTTAGGGACTGGAAGGGGCTCCAAGGTCTCCCCGGAGCCTTCTCTTCTCCAGGCTGAACCCCCCCAACTCTCTCAGCCCCCCCTCCCAGCAGAGGGGCTCCAGCCCTCCCAGCATCTCCGGGGCCTCCTCTGGCCCCGCTCCAACAGGTCCCTGTCTCTCCTGTGCTGAGGCCCCAGGGCTGGAGGCAGCACTGGGGGGGTTCTCCCCAGAGCGGAGCAGAGGGGCAGAATTGCAGGTGGTATAGGTGAAAAGAAGACTCTGCCTGATCTATTGGTTCATCCTTCTGCCACCTATGCGATTCCACCCTGGACAATACAATCTCCTGTGCCCTTTGGAGAGCCAAACCCTCCCCACCCCATGTTCTCTGTCTGCTGCTCTCAGGTGTTGCAAGTGAAGGGAGTGCAAATTGCATCTTAGGTGAGATCCTCAAGCGTGAAAACCAGAACTGACAGTGTCTCCGTGCTTCTGTCAGAGTAACCTCGCCACTCCGCGGGCTGTGACACTGATTTAACTCATCAAGCTGCAGATATAAAGGTCAGACAAGTTGGAAGCGGAGCTGTAGTTCAGGGGAAGAGGTTTCTCACAGACAGAACAGCGATGGTTTTAATCGCAGAGGAAGTAACCTCTGAATATCAATAGGCACCTTTGCAGGTCTTCCAGCTAATGATGTTGTATGAGTTACAAAAGAGCACAATTTCCTTTTCTCCTCTTGTTAAGGATAAACAAAGATATTTTTTTAAAAGTTGGTTGTAAACTTTACATCTGTAAAAATGGAAAGCACGTCAATCGTAAACCTATGTCGCCATCAGGTCAGCCCTAGAACAGGTAGAGGGTGTAGTCACCTCTTCCTCTTCTGCCCCAGGATAAAAATCCACAAAAGGATTATTGCTGTTTTCAGACCAAATTCTGGAGATTCTCCTCTAACACTCGATGTTCTTGTCAACAACAATGGTTTCGCACAAATAGACATGAAATCAAAATTCAGTTTTCCATCTCCACTCCTGTAGGCTCACCTTTGCCTCCTGCCTTTGCTCGTGCACCTTTTGTGGATGTTCACTGAATTTCACTGAATTTCACTGTGTTCTGCTCAGCAAAAGTCAGGAGTCCAAAAGAAAAAATTCCTATCCTGGCTATTTCAGATTAGCCTCATCTCCATCAATCTTACCATTTTGCCATCCTATCTCTCTGGTGAGAAAACCACCCTCTCTTGAGGCAGTGACAGAGGATGACTGCCCTGTGCAGAAGAAGCTTCTGGGAGCATTTAGCACTTCCAAATCTTCTTCAGTTCTGAGCATTGTCAGCTTAGTGCCCAGTGAACTGAAATCATCAACCCCAACACCATTTCCAGAAGCATCTGCATGGAACTGTCAGTGGAGAAATTGAGGACAAGTAAAGCTGAGAGATCTACTAACAGTAATTTAACAAAAACCCGGGAACAGAAAGAGAGGGATAAGGAGGAATGTTTCTTCAAATGTGGGTTTTGCTACATGCCATGTCCTCTCTCTGCTTCTCTGTCTCAGGTTGAAGGCTTTTCATAGCAGAGACCACATTGCTGAGTTTGGAAAGAATGCCCAGAACCTCTTATAGGCAAAGAGACAGTAATGGTCTCATGGGATGGTGTTGCCAAAGCCTTGTTGGTTGTTTCTGTTACCAACACAGATGGACAATTTGTAGACAGATGCTATTAAGTACATTTATGCACTTTTTATCTTAAAAGGGCCTAAAAGTTCTTCTCACTCGAATCCCATATAGCCTTCCAGTCCCTAAAGGTGCTACAGGAAAGCTGGAGAGGGACTCTTGGTCAGGGAGAGGAGCCATAGGACGAGGGGGAAGGGTTTTAAACTGAAAGAGGGGAGATTTGCTTAGATACTGGGAAGAAATTCTTTGCTGTGAGGGTGGTGAGAGCCTGGCCCAGGTTGGCCAGAGAAGCTGTGGCTGCCCCATCCCTGGAGGGGTTCAAGGCCAGGCTGGATGGGGCTTGGAGCAACCTGGTCTGGTGGGAGGTGTCCCTGCCCAGGGCAGGGGGATGGAACTTGATGATCTTGAAGGTCCCTTCCAACCCAAACCATTCTATTATTCTGTGGTCTATGAACATCCCCACGTGCCTATCAAAGGCTTCTGATTTGAATTGGAAGCTCATTCTTTTTGAGGATGATCACCTCCAGCATCGTCAGATGCAAAAGCGGGTATATTATCTAAGTTGTTCTTATCTGTAACCGAACTCCCATCAACTTTGGTGGAAAATACCACTCTAGTCCACACAGTATTAGCAAACTTCAAAATAAAAGGTACAAGCTTAAGTGTTTAAATGCCACCAATCTCAGGCAGAGGTGTGAGTGTATCAAAAGGGAAAGAGCTGGACCCCTGGATTCTATGGTTTCTTGTCCAGCCCAGCTAATATCATGCATCCTGGCCTCAGCTCTTCTCTACAATTAGACCGATAATTAAGAAATAACAGCATAATATAAATGGCTAGTCGCTGGCTAGCACTGTTAACATCAGGGATAAATTGAGCAGTAATCTGCAAAGGATGTTATTGCTATTATAAAAATAAAGATCTGTCTCCCCAGCCAATCAATTCCGCAGATATATACCAACAATCAAATTGTTAAAAATGACTTCTATAAATTACGCAGTCTTCCATCTAATGGAGCTAGAAACAGCTGGGAGACAATTTAGAGCTGATATAACCATACGTCGGGAGCGCTTTTTCATCCTGATGCCTTTCCATTCTCCTCAAAGCTGTTGTACTGTAGCAGGCGTCTTTGTTTAATGCACCCATGTGAAAACAGACTGTATTTCACACCACGGGTTAGCAAAGTA
The DNA here is from genome assembly GCA_003697955.1 of Calidris pygmaea. Classification (NCBI taxonomy): domain Eukaryota; kingdom Metazoa; phylum Chordata; class Aves; order Charadriiformes; family Scolopacidae; genus Calidris; species Calidris pygmaea. The sequence goes on from QJSC01011951.1 coordinate 1,259,625, forward strand.
ATTTTGGCAGAAATGTTCAAGAATATATGCATTTAATATGGGTGGAATAATTCAATTTCCTCCCTATTATTTCAGCTATGCAGTTACAATCTCCTTAATTCTTCATTAAACCCTCTGGGCTTGGGGGATGTTGCCGTGTTTTATGATCTGCCATACTTCTTACAAATGAACAGGGAAAGACACACAGAGGAGCAGTTATAATCATGTATTTTTTAGTCAGATATACTAGTGATTTCAGCTAAATCAGAGCAATTTAGCGCCTTGCTTTGGTCATGGCAGCCTCAGCCACGTGGCACGTTCACACTGCTGATTGCTGGCGCTTGGGCTTAGTCAGAGAGCGTGTAATGGCATTTATGGGTGGCATGTTCTTCCTTGTGCATCTTCATCCTGGCTGTTCCCCAGCCCATACTGCTCCAGCTGAGTGACACCAAGTGGCACTTAGAATCACAGAATCATAGATGGTTTGGGTTTGAAGGAACCTTTAAGATCATTGAGTTCCAACCCCCTGCCCTGGGCAGGGACACCTCCCACCAGACCAGGTTGCTCCAAGCCCCCTCCAACCTGGTCTTGAACACCTCCATGGATGGGGCAGCCACAGCTTCTCTGGGCAACCTGGGCCAGTGTCTCTCAGCCCTCACAGCAAAGAATTTCTTCCTAATATCTCATCTCAATCTGCCCTCTTTCAGTTTAAAACCATTCACCCTCATCCTGTCACTTCACTCTCTGATCAAGATTCCCTCCCCAGCTTTCCTGGAGCCACTTTAGGGCTCTAAGGTCTCCCCGGAGCCTTCTCTTCTCCAGACTGAACCCCTCCAACTCTCTCAGCCTGACCTCACAGCATCTTCATGGCCTCCTCTGGCCCTGCTCCAACAGGTCCACGTCATTTCGGTGCTGAGGACTCCAGAGCTGGACGCAGTAATCCAGGTGGTCTCTCACCAGAGGAGAGCAGAGGGGTCTGCCTGCAAGTTACTACCTGTGTGATAGTGTTTGGAAGGGACAAGGTGAAATGAATGTTGTCCAGAATGTTCTGTTGAGTCCTTACTGAAACAATCCTGGCTGGGGAGGGCAGAGACTTTGCCATTGTCCATGTGGAGCATTTGCAGGGTCAGGACTCACATCTCGGGCAATCTGCTCCTGTGAGTTGCAGGGGGAAAGAGCTGGTGGCCACTGGTGGCTTTTCTCAGTCCCTGGAAAGCACCTTGCCCGTTGTTGTCCAAGAAGCCCTCGTTAAACTCCGCTCTCCATCACACATTAAATCCATATCCTGCTTCTCAAGGCCCTGGTGATACTGCTGCTCCCTGGCTGTTGAACCACTGCTGCTTTTTGATGCAATATCAGAAAAGGAGAGCTAATTTTTCTATCTGGGCACAACGTATGATAATCTGGGCTCTCTAAATGAAATTTGGACTGTGGTTTAAGTCCAGAGGGACACAGAAACACCCACGGTTGCCAGTGAGCAGACGTTGCCACCATCAGCTTGCTGCAGAAGGGACATCAGAGGGGAATAAATCTGAAAGCAGTTTGGTCTACGGGCAACTCTCGTGTTGGATAAATTCACTTTGCAGAAACCTCACTTCCAGCTCTTAAAATTAGCTCCAGTTTCCCTGGCTTTCTCCAGTCTGCTCTAGAAACATTTTCTTCTCCCTTCCCTACTTTAATTCCGCTTTCAAAACCACTCTTGCCTCCATGAAAAACACTCTCCTGGGTTCATCTGCGTTTCCAGCTGTTGTCCTTTCTCTCTTCACCTCCTTTTCTCTCTGTACCTCTCTTGCATTCATTTTTTCCCTCCCCATTTACCCACTTCCATCCAGTATCCTCTGTCTCCATGGAAACCACTTTGGAATGATTCCTACCTGAGCGAGTGGCCAAATCTTTGCTTCGTTTTCATCCCCCACCATGATCTTTCCTTTAGAGTTCTTGCTTTCTCTTGGCTTCCACGCCTTGGTGTCACTGTCACCTCTCTAGGTGCTCTCTGAGCATTTTTCTCCTCGCAGCTGTGCCCTTTTTCCTCCCACTTTTTCCTATAATTTTGACTCCTTCTCCGGGTTCTTTTTTACCCATCACCTAATAGTTTCGGTCTAAGGCAATTTGAAACTGTCCTGTTCATCAATGGCCTGCAGGGTTCTGTCTTCTCTTCTCCAGCCCAAATCTTCTGACTTCTTCCACCGTCTTTCCGAGGTCTCAATTTGCATATTATTTCATCTGGGGGAGCACAAACTAGGTGACTTATTTATCTGCTTTGACAGACCTCATTTCATAGTCAGGGTCATGTTTACTCCATTCATTTTCACCTTTTACGCATCTGCAGTTGCTTACAACTTTATTTGAATTTCCACTGGGGCACTTCAGAAAGCGTAGAATTCCGATTGAGCTTCCCAAAGGACTCACTTTCCTCTAAACTCTTCCTATTACCTCTGGTAACTAATACACTTAATAACACCATACTTTTTCTTGCATTCTGGCTGATTAAACCAAAGATGGTGTTTGACTTCCCTTTTCTCCCCTTTTCTACTTAATGCTGCAAAAATCCCACCCCTCCCTTATTTGTCCTGACAGTCCTAAATTACCTTCCCACCTTTCCTAAATCAATATGCCACCGTCTATCTTCGCTTCATCAATCCCGAAAATTTTGCTGTCGCAGCACTGATGACAAGGCACATGCTATTCCCGGAACAAAGTTGAGATGCGCGACCGATGCCGAGCGACTCATCGGTCATAAGTGTCCTGATCTGTGTCCTGTGTTCTCCAAACCTTCTAGACACGCTGAGATGCTTCACTCGCTTTTCGTGGCTTCTGAGGAGCTCAAAGGCCACAGAACAGGTTACGATGTGCTTAATTTTCAGGTCCTGCGTGGTGTTCTCTGCCAGGGAAAAGCCATCCTGGAATGGATTACTGATTAAGTATGGCCAGCAGGTGCAGGGAGGTGATCCTACCCCTCTGCTCTGGTGAGACGCCATCTGGAGTACTGTGTCCAGCTCTGGAGTCCTCAGCACAGGAAGGACATGGACCTGTTGGAGGGGAGCCAGAAGAGGCCACGGAGATGACCCGAAGGCTGGAGCTCCTCTGCTGTGAAGGGGGGCTGAGAGAGTTGGGGGGGTTCAGCCTGGAGAAGAGAAGGCTCCGGGGAGACTTTCGAGCCCCTTCCAGTCCCTCAAGGGGCTCCAGGAGAGATGGGGAGGGACTCTTGATCAGGGAGGGGAGCCGTAGGAGGAGGGGGAAGGGTTTGACACTGAAAGAGGGGAGATGGAGATGAGATCTCAGGAAGAACTTGTTTGCTGTGAGGGTGGTGAGACCCTGGCCCAGGTTGCCCAGAGAAGCTGTGGCTGCCCCATCCCTGGAGGGGTTCAAGGCCAGGTTGGAGGGGGCTTTGAGCAACCTGGTCTGGTGGGAGGTGTCCCTGCCCAGGGCAGGGGGGTTGAAACTGGATGATCTTTAAGATCCCTTCCAACCCAAACCATTCTGTGATTCTATGAATGGTGCTGTCGCTGTTCAGTCTCTTTATCGGGCATCTGGTACAGAAAGCAAAAAAACTCCTGGTCACATTTGCAGGTGACTCCAAAGCTGAAGAAGTTCATAGATGACGGAGCTGGAGTGACCTGGTGAGACGGGCTGACTTGAGAGGAGTCACCGCAAGGTTGTTCACCCAGCTCTGAAGAGTGTAGGTCATGCTGACGAGACGAGAGACATAATCTGTGACGCCGCAGCCGGCTTGGGGCAACGACAGAAACTCACCCGCAGCGAGTTCACAGCGGGATGCTGCAGCTCAGAGAGAGGATGTGACCCCCGAGAGGACAAACAGGGAGCAGGAACAGAAGAAAAGCGATGTTTCCCCTGCGCAGGACATTTGCGAGACCGTTCCTGAGTGTCTGCACCCAATCCTGACATCCGCACTTTGCGAAGGGTGTTACAAGATGATAAGGGTAAAGAAAAGAGCAAGAAGGATGCAAGAAATCTGCCGCAGAGCGAGACGTTTGAGAAGCGAATTTTAATTCATGTCTGCAAACCGTGCCTTGGCGTGAACTCCCCGTTAGCTCTGTAAATGGCGCGTTACGTTTTGTCTTCAAGAGACGGGTCCCTGGAACACAACAGCCTCTCCCCATCCTCCCTATCTCTGTGCTCCTCTTCCGAGTATTGACTTCAGCTTGGTTGCGAGCCTTGAAATGCTTTTAGGAGCTTGACGCTTTAAAATATGGAGTGTATCTCCGTGGCTCAGTGAAGAATTGACAACAGAGAGCCCAACACATGTTTGTGAAGTGCAGTTCTGAAAAGCCACTCTTCTGCTGGTGCTTGATCTGCGAAGCCTATAGTGACCTGAGCTTGAACATATCTCCAAGATGCTGCGTTTTACCGTGTTGGCAATAATGTGTGTCTGGAAAGTAGTGACAGCAAAATTATTCCCCTGCTTGGCTCTTGCCTTCATACATTTGAAGTATGTCTCAGTAAGAAATTCCTCTGCCACAGCTGATTTTTTTTTCCTCTGCTCACCTGTTGCTCACAAAGGGTGAAATCAGAAGAACAGAGCTGCTTCGCGTTGGTGCAGGGAACACAGGGACACAGCAGGTCAAGGGAGGGGATTCTGCCCCTCTGCTCTGCTCTGATGAGACCCCACCTGGAGTACTGTGTCCATCTCTGGAGTCCTCAGCACAGGAAGGACATGGACCTCTTGGAGTGGGATCAGAGAAGACCACAGAGACGATCCACGCACTGGAGAACATCTCCTATGAGGACAGGCTGAGAGAGTTGGGGGGGTTCAGCCTGGAGAAGAGAAGGCTCCGGGGAGACCTTCGAGTCCCTTCCAGTCCCTAAAGGGCTCCAGGAAAGATGGGGAGGGACTCTTGATCAGGGAAGGGAGCCATAGGATGAGCAGCAACGGTTTTAAACTGAAAGAGGGGAGATTTAGGTGAGATACTAGAAAGAACTTTTTTGCTGTGAGGGTGGTGAGAGCCTGGCCCAGGTTGCCCAGAGAAGCTGTGGCTGCCCCATCCCTGGAGGGGTTCAAGGCCAGGCTGGAGGGGGCTTTGAGCAACCTGGTCTGGTGGGAGGTGTCCCTGCCCAGGGCAGGGGGGGTGGAACTCAATGATCTTTAATGTCCCTTCCAACTCTAATCATTCTATGATTCTATGATAATTTGCACTAAGCAGCCAGAGAGCAGTGGCCAAGAATGGCATCAGAGAAGGCTGCAGCACCGGGGCTGTGGTTACTAACCCAGCACTGTCCAGTCTCGACTGAGAGCCTGAGGGTACCAGCATCTATGTCAACCAGATCAGATTCAATAGCTTCTCTCAGAAAGTGGGGTGGGCCAGATGGTCACAAGGTGAAGAATACTTAATCGCAGTTCAGATGTGGCTTCCCTTTCCTCCAGCAGGCAAAGGGAGAGTGGAAACCAGGAGCTGGAAGGTAGGACTTTTTTCACAGGTAGGATTCATGAAGAAGATGGGTGGTGGTGGATCTCAGTGGTTTTCTTCTGTACTTTTTTTCTAGGAATGGAGCTGGTGTTACTTTCGCTTAGGTAGCAAATGTAATTGCAGACCTCACCCCAGAATAGTCAATAGCCAATAGTCTGCCCAAAGCTGAAGATGGCCTGACTGTTTAAGCCCTCTCCTGAGCTTTATTAGAGAGGTTTAGAGCTGTTTTCACACCAATATTGGAAAAAAGATTCTGATATTTTATGAATTACATGGTGTCGGGACAACAAGCTGCACCCGCAGATTCATATTCAACACTTCCCAAGGTCTGAGAATATTTATTTCTTGGTTTGAACCTGTCACCAAACATGAAGAAACACTTTGATCTTAGGGCAACTTCCACTCCTACAACATAAACCCTCTGCAGGGCAGAAGTTTCAGAGATACATCTCAGGTGTGACTGTCTAAGGATATGAGGGTGGTCAAGGGAGAGGGAATAATGACAAATTTATTAGGTAAACTGACACATTTGGAAGAAACAGGCAAGTTCTGGGGGTCCCCAGCTCTCCCGGAGACCATCCAAAGTCACAAAGAAACAGCGACGTGTCCAAAAGTCTGTTTCCTACAGAAGAATCAGTTGTTCTGATTTAGGATATTGCCACATACCTTGCCTTGGTGTAAATTAGGATGTTTCTGGTGGTAACAGGTAAAGGTATGAAAACTTTTAGCAGCTGAGCATCTGGCTCATTCATTTGCAAAATGTTCAGGGATTACTAGAGGTTAAGCGTACTCTATAAATGTCAGATGTCTACAGCGTTACATTCAGCGATAATAAACTTTAAGCAGAAGAAAGTTCCCTTAAAATATCAACCTTTCACCCAGCAGAGCTCATTTAAGAGTTTAAAAGATGCTGCCCATTACTGGTCCATAAATAATAGTAATGAAAAGGTCAAGCAACCTGTTAGGAAAAAATCTTACTGTTCAGGGAATGAGATTTCTGAATCACAGCTGGGACGAAAACCTCAGTATTAAGAGCTCCGGCTCATTTGGGTCCAACCTGCCCCAATTCACGCTGCCAAACCCCGTCCTTTCTGAAATCTGAAATGATCTTAGAGAAGAGGAGGCTGAGGGGAGACCTTCTCGCTCTCTCCAACTCCCTGAAAGGAGGGTGTAGCCAGGGAAGTCGGTCTCTCAAGTCACGGGTGATAGGACAAGAGGAAATGGCCTCAAGTTGCATCAGGGGAGGTTTAGATTGGATGTCAGGAAAAATTTGTTCACCAAAAGTGTTATCAAGCCTTGGAAGAGGCTGCCCAGGGAAGCAGTGGAGTCTCCATCCCTGGAAGTATTAAAAGCCAGACAGAAGTGGTGCTGAGGGACATGGGTTAGTGATGGTTTTTGTCAGAGTTAGGTTGATTGTTGGACTCGATGATCTGAAAGGTCCCTTCCAACCCAGACAATTCTATGATTCTATGGTCTTGAAACCCTGATGACTGCAAAATGTGTCAGGGTTGGGTTAGGCAAAACTTTTAAACTGCTTTTCCTGATGAGGTGAGCGATGTCTTCAATAAGAATGTCTTCTCTTTTAAAAAGTGCCACATCTTTTCCTCCTATGGGTAATTTTTTAAAAACTTTTGAAACAAATCTTTTAGTGGGGAAAAAAACAGCCAAGAAAGGAAAAAGTCTACAGTAGAGGCAAGAATACAAAATTACCCCCCAAAAATAAAATTAAAACCTTTGGCAAAATGTTGAGTTAAAATTTAAACAGGAAAGATCAGATTTTCTTGATTTCTTCATTTTCCCATTGAAAGTAGCACTCTAAGAGTAGGTTTTAAAAAAAGACAGATTAAAAAATACAGGATTGGGAGCCAAGCTTGTAGGAGCTAAGTGGGATCCCCACAGCTCAGAGACTTCTCCAGGAGGTCTGTGGTTGTCCCACTTCAGCTTCCACAAAACCACCTCTCATCACCATTTATCTCCTCATCTCTCTCTTACATCAAACCTCACACGGAATCACGGATTCACGGAATTGCCGGAGTTGGAAGGGACCTCTAGAGATCATCACACTTAGCTGAGGATATTGTCATAGTTACATCCCCAAGTGTTTATCCCCAGTGCAGTTTGTTGTTGGATGAGGTTTCCCAATATATGATATTTATTAGATTTTTGCAGAGGTCCTTTATGTTGTTTGGGTTTCAACTGGTTTAAATAAGATTAGAAGCTGAACCCAAATCCTTAAAAATCTTCCCTTGCGCATTTAAAAGCAGAATTAAAGGCAAAAAGATCCAAAAGTTTCCCTCACACTAAATTCAGGAAACTGTACTTCTTGGTTTTATTGCACCAAGAACATATTTTATTGTAAATTTTATTGTAATTTTTAAAATTATTGTTACTTTCATTTTATATTTTCCCAAAACCACAATGTGGAAAAAAAAAATCAAGTTATAGGAACCATTTTTTGAGGGAATCAATCTATTCTAAACATTTTTGAAGGCTCAACAATACATTTATTCAGGCTGGTTCACTGAAGCTACGATTAAAAGATCTGGGTCAGACCCACAAAACCCTTAAGACCCCTGACCTTAGTGCGTTCACAAAGATTTAGAAACACAACATCCAGTTTTGGTTTTGAGCCCATAAATTTAAGATTTAGTAGGGGAGATGCAACACGTACCACCCCTTTCCTCCTCCCTCTTCTAGATTCCAGCTGTAAATCCTGTGTGTCCTAGAGCTGGGAAGGGAACACAGGACTCACATCTCCTAATCCTCTTCTAACCATCAGACCACTTTAATGAAAACATATTTGTTCGTACAGATGATCCGATACATTTTTTTTCCAATACTGCCAGAAAGCAGCATCTCTCTTTTTTTTCTGTTGTTTCCAAAAGCTGAATATCTATGGGAAATAAAAAAGTGAGTAAGAATTTACAGCAGGTATTTGATTTTCCCTGTTAGGTTGCAATAAAGATTAGGTAGGTCGGTGCTGTGCTGTTCAAAAGTTTATTTACTTCACACTGTGATTTCTCCTTGAAAGAGTAAGGGCAGAGTAACCTTTGGATCTTCAAAAGCTCTGGCACCGCTGTGATTACTCCGAGAGAAATTTGTATATTGTTAGGTTGGCAGCAAGCCGTTCGGTCCCGCAAGAGATTCCACTAATAGCTCAGGTGAGCTGAGAAGAGCTACGGTTACTCGGATGTTTCTATACTGCATATCATTAATTAATCTACTCCAGCCAGCTCTTTCCGAACCATTGTATATTCCCTGCTTATACAGTCTTATCGACCTGACCCTGGGGAAAATCAATTCTTGTAATCTATCTTATTACATTTAAATATATGTACAGAACTTGATATAGTACAACAGCAGTGGGGCTTGAGAGAGGCAAGGAAAAATGTCTGGGAAGGCGGAGGAAGAGGAGGAAAAAGCAGATATCACCTTGATGCATTGGGGTGAGCCCTGCAGATCTCCCCTCATTCAGCTCTTCCAAATTCACACCCGTATAAACTAAGAACCGGGTCTTAGGCCAACGGGTCTGAACGCACCTCCTGTACGACGTGGTACAAGCACAACCTGGGGATGTACGGACCCAGAAATCCATGGAATATCTGACCCTCTTACAGCCTTATCTAAGGATCCTGAAGTCTTGCAAAAATCCTTGCAGTTTGTGCTTTCAACTCTTGATGTCCCTGCTGTGTTGGCCCAAATACAATGGCTTGAAAAGCAAATCCTTTTTTTTTTTTTTTTTATCAGTCCAATAAAACCTGCATCGTTATCTTGCTTTTGTTGTTATTAAGATCTGTTCTCATATTTAAATGGAAATGGAGAGATAAGATGACCTGAATTTCCACAAAGATTAGCCTGACAAAAAAAAAGAACATATGAAAGGCCAAAAGGATGATCTGGGGACGTACAGGATGGTGGCAGGACGGCCAGGCTCACTTTGGTCCCTGAGAAAATCACGGTGTGATTCTTCTCACAACATATTTCTGGGGACAGGAAGGAGAATAAAGTAATCAGGAAGGTTTAGCATGGATTTACCAAGTGCAAATCATGCCTGACCAATTTAACCAGGCTCTTCATGGTGATGTGTTGTAGGAGGACAGGAGACAGTGGATGTTGAAGCAGGAGAGGTTCAGGGTGGCAAAAAGGACAAAATTTGTCATGATGAGACCCGTCGGGCACTGGAAGAAGTTTCCCAGCAAGGCTGTGCGGTCTCCATCCATGGAGGTTTTCAAGGTGTGGGTGGAAAAACCCCTCAGCAACCGAGTCTGATCTCAAGGGTGACCCTGCTTTGAGTAGGAGGTGGGGTAAAGACCTTCTGAAGCCCTTTCCAGCCTGAATTCTGTGAACCAGCAGCTCTACGTGATCGTAGGAGCACCTAATACACAGTTGCTGCCATTAACAAGATGGCAAAAGCTCTGTTTCCACTTGGTGGGCACATCCAGCGTGAGCCTCACTCTGCTCTGACTTGAGGAATGGAGATGGGGAGGCACATGGTGGCAACCAAAATTTCCTGGTGTGTGAGCGGGCGTTGCACGGGATGATACTCAACTGCAAAGAAAACTTACTTGGGTCATTGCTGGTAAACTTGTCCCTGGACAAAAGGATCAGTGTAAATAACTGACAGTAGGAATTACATTACAGCCAAAAAGGAGATAATTGATCCTACAATCATTATTTTTCCTTTCATTAAATGTGAGGAGTAATGAAACAGACCCATCGAGAGATTAGAAGTCAATGTGCAGGCACCACAAGAAACCTCTAAATACAGAGGGTGGGATTTGTAGAACAGATGGAAATGTTGATATGAGCTGATTTTTTTTTGTTTTTTGTTTAAAAGCAGTGTATTCCTTAAAAATGGCCAATAAAACCCCTGGAGACGAGCCACCCTGGTAAAGGCAGCACAGAGACCTCATTCCTGGTGGTTGTCCCATTTTCAGCTGTGCCTTCCCTTGAGGTGGAGAATGGGTGATGCTGCCACAGCAAGCTGAATCCATAAAAGCTTTCCTGTGACCTTGAACCGTACCAGGGTAGATTAAGGCGGGTGCAAGTGCCTGGCATTGGGCGAGCGTGCACCCAAATGGTGTGAAAACACCATTTTCTAAGGGGAATCTGTGCAGGCAATGAAGATGTGTCAGACAGGTGCCTTTCAGCCTTCTCCTCCAACAGCTTTGCCCCTCTCTTTTCTTTTCTCTTCATAAGCCAACTTTAGAGAAAAGGCACAGGAGGATCTAAAAGCCTTGCTTGGGATTCCTTCCCTCCGACAACAGAGGCAATGACAAACCCGAGACGCTGCCAGCCCTCCTTCAAGGGCTGGATTGATGTCCCTGCCTCGTGGTTAGACCCAGCTGGGAGAAGGGGAATTAGGCCTTGTCTTTCAATTACTGCTGTTTTGCTCAGGGCCGCACATTGAAGCCTCCCAGCGGAGAAGTCCTTCTTACCGCTTATAATCTCTGAATTGTATTTGAAAATAAAGCTTTTAATTAAAACTGGCGTTTCTCAGCTTCCCACTGGCAGCCGACATCTGCCTGCAAAGACGTATCCTTTGTGACACTCGCAGTACAGAAGCCCCAGTGTTACAGGGAGGAAACTAATTCCCCCGCTCTCCCGCCACGGGATGAGATGTGAAACACAAGCTCCTCAACCCTTCCGTCCATCAAAGACCCCACGGCATTGCGCGGCAGCGAGGGGGTGAACCCCAGCGACCCGGATGGATTCCAGCTCGAGTAATCTCCATCTTAAATCCGCCGCCGTTCCCTACGGGACGCGCTCTCCCTCGCTTCCCCCGCTCCATCCTTACGGGGAGACGTTGGCGTGAAGGGTTAAACGGCCGCTCGGTTGGGTGGAAGGTGACAGCGTTTCCGTAGGTGGGTCCTTCCGCACGCAGCCGAAAATAACGCGGTGGCGTCTTCTTCCAACCCCAATGATCTGAAGACAAACCTCGCGGAAAAATTTCATGCCCAAAGCGATATCTAGGCAGAGGCTTCCGCAGCTGAGAGGGACCATTTCAAATGCTACAACCTCCCCGTCTCCATAATGCTCTCTGTATTATCTCACTTAATTAACATTCAAGGATGTAGAGAGTCTTAACAGCATTGGCAAAGTTCTTTAAGGACTTCAATTGCACAATGATACAATTGAATCCTCTTATGACATCTTTGAAATCTGATGGGAGTCTTTTTGTGTTTTAAGTGAGGATCTTGACATGTAAATTAATTTTATTATGCCTGTTTCTGCAGGGGTCCTGAGGGCAAGGTTTTTCTCCTCTGCTCACAGTCGTGTATTCTGATGTGGGCTAATCGTCTCTTGTCCTTCTCCCGGCAGCAGCATCTACTTCAGGCATTTTATGTACCAAATGTGTCATGTGCAGCATCATCCTGGCCAGGGAGAACGGGGAGAGGGCAGATTAAACTGACTTACTGATGGTATCTCTGATAGTGACGTTCAAGGTCTACGCTGGAAGTTTTACAAGTTTCATGAAGTCCTGGAATTGCTGTGAGGGTGGTGAGACCCTGGCCCGGGTTGCCCAGAGAAGCTGTGGCTGCCCCATCTGGGCTCCACAGTTCAAGAGAGACAGGGAACTGCTGGAGAGAGTCCAGCATGGGGTAACAAAGATGATGGAGGGATTGGAGCATCTCCCTGATGAGGAAAGGCTGAGAGAGCTGGGGCTCTTTAGCCTGGAGAAGAGAAGGCTGAGGGAAGACCTTATTAACGCTGACAAGTATCTAAAGGGTGGGTTGAAGGAGGATGGAGCCGGACTCAGTGGTTCCCAGTGACAGGACAAGGGGCAACGGGCACAAGGTGGAACATGGGAAGTTCCATTCAATTATGAGGAAGAAGTTCTTTCTGGTGAGGGTGGCAGAGCCCTGGGAGAGGCTGCCCAGGGAGGGTGTGGAGTCCCCTTCTCTGGAGACCTTCAAGCCCCACCTGGATGCTGTCCTGAGGGATGTGCTCTGGGCAACCCTGCTTTGGCAGGGGGGTTGGACCAGATGATCTCTAGAGGTCCCTTCCAACTCCGACAATTCTGTGATTCTATGATTCTATGATTTTATCAGCCAAAAAAAAACCCAAACCAAACCACTCCACAGGTGGGAAATGGCCCACCAGAAGATAAAAATCAAAATCACTTATCCTCCAGCACTGGCAATCCCGAAGTGTCACGAAAGTCAAGGAAAAACAATAAGTAGAAAACAAATGTGGCCTCAGGAGTTCGTTCATAAATTTATATGGCAACAGCACTGCATGTTCTCAAAATGAAATAGCCTCAAATAAGATATTAAAACTCAGAATCATCTCTGCTAATGTAACATTTCTGTCTGATACAATTGAGATTGCCCCGTAGATATTTTATGTTTTTAGCAACCTTTTGCCTCCCATCATTAAATATTTAATAGTTCTAATTTATCACTTTAATATTGAGTTGTTTTGGCTTAGATGCTTGGGCCACGCACTGAATTGCGCAGACAAGAGGAAACTCTGTGCATGTTTATCAGACACATATCGGGAAAGGAGATGGTGTGCTTTCATCTCCACTGCCTTGTACCACTCATCACCACTTATATCAGGGGAAAATGCGTTTAATACCCCTTCTGTGAACCAGCACCGCTTGGCACCAGCTCTGCCCCTTATTAGTACTGTGTCCAGCTCTGGAGGCTTCCGGAAAAGAAGGACATGGGCCTGTTGGAGCGGGGCCAGAGGAGGCCACGGAGATGCTGGGAGGGCTGGAGCCCCTCTGCTGGGAGGACAGGCTGAGAGAGTTGGGGGGGTTCAGCCTGGAGAAGAGAAGGCTCCAAGGAGACCTTAGAGCCCCTTCCAGTCCCTCAAGGGGCTCCAGGGGAGCTGGGGAGGGACTCTTGATGAGGGAGGGGAGCCATAGGATGAGGGGGAATGCCTTCAAACTGAAAGAGGAGAGATTTAGATGAGATATTGGAAAGAACTTCTCTGCTGTGAGGGTGGTGAGAGCCTGTCCCAGGTTGCCCAGAGAAGCTGTGGCTGCCCCATCCCTGGAGGGGTTCAAGGCCAGGTTGGATGGGGCTTGGAGCAACCTGGTGTGGTGGGAGGTGTCCCTGCCCAGGGCAGGGGGGTGGAACTCAATGATCTTTAATGTCCCTTCCAACTCGAACCATTCCGTGATTCTGTGGTCTATGAACATCCCCACGTGCCTATCAAAGACTTCTAATTTGAATTGGAAGCCCATTCTTTTTCAGGATGATCACCTCCAGTGTCATTAGATGCAAAAAACGGGCACATTATGTAAGCTGTTCTTATCTGTAACCGAACTCCCATCGACTTGGGTGGGAAATGTCACTCTAGCCCACACAGGATTAGCAGTCTTCAAAAAAAAAAAAAGGCACAAGCTTGAGCATTTAAATCCCACTGATGTCAGGCAGAGCTGTGAGCGTATCAAAAGGGTTGGAACTGGATGATCTTTAAGGTCCCTTCCCACTCAAACCATACTATGATTCTGTGATTCTAGAATCACAGAATTCTGTGATTCTGCTGGTTCTGCTTTGCTGCAACCAGACGAGACAAGGCAGCCAAGGCTAATGAGCACCCCGTGGTGGGATTGATCTGCCCCAACTTAGGGACGCCAATGTTGGATGTCGACATCTAAGCCGGTCACCCCAGGTTCCCCTCATCATCAGTGGAAAGCAAGAGGCCCGTTTAGAAGACAGTGTAAAAAAATAGATGTCTACAGTGGGTTAGATGAGTTTCTCTGTGCAAGTGTCTATTTGCTCTGTTGCCTGTGTGGCAGAGCATGGAAATACATCGGTCAATCCCTTTCCACGTGCCATTTTCCTGATCACAGCAAAAATATCCCATCTGTCTTCTGTATCAGACCAGAGCCTCTCCAATGGCCGAGCTCTGTCTCTGCTGCGTGACCCTTTAAGCCGGACAAAATCATGGGGAGTCCTTCCTGCCTTAGTTTTATTGGCCACATTTGTGTAGAAAGCCCCATAATCTTGTTCAGCCCTTCTTCCCTTGAAGTGTCTGTTAAGACAGTAAAGTAGTAACTTGGTGATGGCGACTGTCTGTGCCTGACCTCAGGGCAGGTCATCATGAAAAGGTGTGGACTTCACACAGCTGCGAGCACGGCTGCTAAAAATTGTCTTAGTTACAGTCTCGATGGCTCTCAGCGACTCAGATGTGCATCACTAATTGTGAGGTGAACTTCTGGGAGGTCAGATACGGATCTGATGTGCCTCTTCAGATCCCAAACCAGCACCTCCAAGTAGGCCTTTATAGCCAAGTGCACCAGCGTGAGAGACAGCATTTCAAGGGTGAAGCAGTATCGTGTCTTCTTGGTGTCCTTCTTGAGTCTCTGCAGGTCAATCAGTGTGTAAAAGTAGCATAAATTGATCCTATCCAGGCAGAGGATCAAATATATAAATAAAATCAGGAAATCTTGGAAAAGACTTGACCATCTCTTCTGGTGATACCTCCTAATGAGTGAATGGACACAGCTGCAGAAATAAAACGTTCCTCCATATCCAACTGTAGCAGAGCATGGCCTGTGGCCTATTCTGGGATAATCTTGACATAAAAATGTGTCTGATTTGTGCACCTCCCCAAAGGAACGGAGTGAGGGAAAAAAAAAAAATTATATTCCCTGCAGGCTCTTTGGAAAAGTCTTGCCCTTAAAGTGTTTTGAGGTCCCTGGACAGCAAATGTGATAGAAGTGGACATCTCCCCACGGGATCTGATGCTTCAGGCCTTTGCTGTCTTTCAGCAAGAGTCATTTAATTAATTCAGCCCTGTTCTGCTAACGTCAGGATGTTCTGCATTCAGGACAGGGCTCCGACACGGCTGCTCTATGCATATGCCGGACAACCATTAAAAGATAAGAACTGTAATCCAAAATTGTACAGAGATCTGAACAGACAGGCTCCAAGTTGCATGAAAGAAATAAAAGAACAATCAGCATTTGTCCTACCAACCAAAATACAGTCATGGGCTCTAAATCTTTCCACAAGCCCGGTTGTCTGTGGCTGTAGCACCATTCACTTCTGCAAGTTCCTTGTGATTGACCAGCAGGGAAAATCAGAAGGGAGGGGTGTCCTCAGGCTGCTCTGTGAGACAGAATATGAACGTTTGAGCACAAGCAGTCAAATACCTTGGTTACAAGGGAACATGAACAAATCGGTCTTACATTTCTTCCCATTTACATGTAGGAAATCTCAGCATAACTCACTGCAGAAAAACATGAGCAGTGAACTGCGACCCGAGCCAGATCTTCCATCTTCCTTGGAATTTACATTTTTTATTTTAAAACTGATTTTCCAGATCCAAACCTCCCAATGCTCTAGAGTCTGGGCTGAAACTGTCACCTGGTAAATGGGATTTTGGCCACCACTAGAGGAAGGTCACAGGCTTTGTGCTCACCCAACACCACAGGGTCTAAGGACATCTCTGGGCTTGCTGTGCCCTGAGCTGCCAAAAGTGTCCTCAGGGATCACCTTTGATCACAAGTGTCCTGTGGTCAAGGGATGGTGCCCAAACTGCCTGAGCTCAGCACTGGGGACACCCCGCGTGGCCAAGGGCAAGCACTGCCCAGCAAACACCAGCCCTTTGTGTGCCCGGACTGGGCACTGGGTGCTGGGGACCTGGGAGAAGGGAGCGGGCGGTGGGGAGAGGGGGGATGAAGATACCTCCAGGTATCTTCATACCCCACCATGGACATCACAATCCTGCCAGGGAAGACCTGTAGATGTTGGGGACATGTAACCCTCCCCCAGATTGTGGCTGAAGGAGAGTGAACCTGTCACCCCCTGGGATGCAGAGGGACACTGGCAGGATGAGCATCACACCAGGGGACAAGGGGACAAGGTGTAGGGTCTAGGAAGGTTTTTTTGTATAAAAAATTAAATTGTATTACCGCTGAGATTTAAAAACATTAATTAGGAATTTTGCAATATGAGAGTTTAAAAATATTAATTGGAATAACAAATTCCTGGCTTTCAAAATATTAATTGGACTAATGAATTCTTGGCTTCATTTATATTGTCTGTTTCTCTTCACCCCCACCCGATAACAATCGTTTGGAAGGAGAGTAAGGTACTGGGGGTTTTCGTTGTCTTCAGGCTGAGATCTCATGAAGCTACTTCCATTCTGCCTTGGAGCCCTGAGCTGGCTTTGGATTTAGCCAGGTACAAATCCAAGGATATCTTAAAGCATCTGTCTTTGACTTGGCTTTATCAGTAATATCAGCCCCTCATCTCGCTGAGCAAAATTTTCCACTACAAACCACAAGGTTATTAAGCAAATGTTCACCACCTGATTTTCCAAAGGGAATTAAACACCTCTCCCACCCCTCTTACATCTAAGCAGCCTCCCAGGCTGAATAGATGCAGGAATTTTCCTGCCCCTGGGAAAAATCCTTCCCTGAGAACAAAACCCCACAAACTATAATTTGGCTGCCAATGTCATCTCCAGCATAATCAAGTATTGACTTAATTAGAAATCCTTTTAAGTGATGCATAGGGAGAAAAACACATTTTTTTTTTAAAGTGTTCCTCATTTGTAATTATTATTTCACTTGTGAATCTTCCACACTCCATTGAAAATGCCATATGGAAAACAAATTAGTTTGCTACAGTGACTAATGTTTACTGCCACTTCTGCTCTGAAGTTTTTGGGCCAAGTTTTTAAATCATCAGGCCTTTCTCTGGCGAAACTGCCGATGAAATTGGGTCCGTACGATCAAAGTCTGGACATAAGTAGAAGCGCTACGATAGGAGATGGCACCACGTCCCACCTGGACACTTAAGAGTGATCCAGGAATTTAATAGCAAGCAGGTATTTATTTAAGCAGTTGCCTAAAAATGTTGCATATGCTAAACAGGATAAAATTGAAGGGATGCTGTTTTCATTGAGAGAGGGACAATATGGTTGTGAGGAGCGTCACGATCTGTTACGAGCTTCACAGCCTTGCAAGGCATTTGCACCTTTCTTTAGCTCAGTCTCTCCACTTGGAATAATAGAATACTTAGTCCTGAAATATGATTTGCTTAATTATACTCTTGTATTGCACCTGTCACTCCAGTCTCACATAGTTCCCCTTCACTTGGCTGTTCCCTGATCCTCCAGGATAACACTCAGTGCGTTTTTTTCTTGCAGTATTCTTCCCCTTAATTTCACCGAGCGTGGGCGTTGCTTTTAGAGAATAGTGATCCCTTTCAGGGTGATCCTCCTTCCTTTTTTGAAGACTGGCCTTAAGTTGGATTCTCTCCCACCTTCTGCTGCTTTCTCAGCATACTGTGTTCTGTTTCCAAACAGTCAGTAGTACAAGAAACTCATTTGTTGTGAGGGATTTGCCTTATACCGCACAGATTTGCTCAGGTAGAAGCCATTGGCTCGTCTTCCAGCCATGGCCAGAAGGTTATCGCAATAACCATAAAAGATGGGATTTCTTCTTTTTTTTTTTTTTTTCCCTTTGAATTCTATGGAATTGTAAGGGGCCATCTGGATACAAGCACGTAAAGTCGGCAAGAGTTTTTGGCTCCTCTGCTCTGGGAATTTAATGGAAGTTTTGATTAAAGTTTCTACGGCTGAGTCCTGCATAAGCAAGTTCTGTTTCTAACGGCCATATGGAATTCCTGTTGGTGAGAGCTCATCTGGAGGATGCCAATAGGATCAGTATTAAAAAAAAACCTGTAGTGATTGGTAACGCAGATCAGAAAGAAGGACTTGGCTCGGTGCAGTACAACACTTAGTCATCCAAAGATATTAGCACAAAGTACTGAAGAGTGTGGGAGTTGCTTGGGACTAAGGACTTCAGGGTTTGGAGTGTTTGTGTCATTATTAGGTATTATTTATTAATAATAATGTATCTAATCACTACTTGGAGGACAGGACAGTTGGCAACCGTAGCTCTATTAGGCAAAATTATGAGTGTTTCAAAACACCATCTGTTGATGGTTACCTCTGAGCAATGAAAATAGAACCCAAATTTACATACTTGTTGGCTGTGGAGCACCCCCCGGGCTCTGGCTGAGGGGACACCGCTGGCCGTAGACTTTAGGACTGAAAGACAATTGCTTCTTGTTATTCCCATTCATTTCTGTACAGACCTCCCATCTTCTCCTTCTGCAGCATCAAACAAACTCCTATACTCTTGTCACCTACTGCATCTCTGGAGAATGTAATCATTTATTTACTAATCCTAAATAGAAATATAGGACAGAAATTATCACAGGCGACCACATCATATGGAGCGGAAACTACCCTGCTACTCCTACCTCAGCAATCTTTGATATCAAAGGAGATACATAAATTTAAGCTTTCCAGCCAGGACTAAAACCCTGCATTAAAAATATAGGACACGACACGTCTTTTTTAACAGAGAACACTGTTAATGTTGCAAAGTAAAGCACTTGAAAATTAGGGAATGCCAGATTGATTGTTGCCATGGAGAAGTCCTTGAGAGCATTAATCACTGCCTTGAGAGCTGGGTTTGAATAGAGAGCAGAAAATAAAGCACGGGGCCACACACGGAACCACGATGGGCAAACAAAACATCCCATCGCTGCTCGTTAGACGAAGACCATTATCCCGCGCGCTGAAGGGAGGTGTCCTGCAGAAAGAAGCAGTACGGGATCACGTAATTAGCATTCTACCATCATGCATATGCACAGCAAATGATCTGGGTGCTCGCCAACACGTCTGAACTCTTGAGTGCTCGACTGCGTAAAGTCCTTCTTTTATGTGACTGTATTTGAATGAAAACTTTGCGTTTGTTCTTCCTAGAAAAGAAGTGAATTGACAGAAGATACCTCACAGGTTGTACTACTTCGATTCAGCCCCAAGGTCCTCGAAGACAGGCTTAAGAGCCTGGAGATGTGGATCCTTGCCAGCCATGTCTTCACTGGAAAGCAGATGACCTCTGTTACAGGCCTCTAGTTGTGGTTCCCTCTATGGTAGGAGATCTTGTGGAGCACGCAATGGAGCTGCAAACAGAAGGCCAGAGTAGGGACAGGATGAGTGCTGCATCAGACCAGATGTCCAGGATGCTCCCCAGAGTGCATCTTCCCACAGTGTAAATCATAGAATCATAGAATGGTTAGAGTTGGAAAGGATCTTGAAGATCATTGAGTTCCAAGCCCCCTGCCATGGGCAGGGACACCTCCCACCAGACTAGATTGGTCAAAGCCCCATCCAACCTGGCCATGAGAACCTCTCAGCCCTGCCACGAGAGTGTTGTGTGATCTTGAGCAAGACACTCTCCTGCTCTGTGACTCACTTTTTTCTATCTATCTGTAAAACAGGGACAATAGAGTTTAACTTCTCAAATGTCTTTGTGAGCAATGGGTAAAAAAGTATTTCAGCTCAATATGTCATATGGATGCATTTCTCAATGTTAATTAAAACTTTTTCAAAATATAACCTGCATTTTGGATGGCCATCATTGTTTCTCTCCCCCTGCTTTGTTACCTATTCCCCATTTCAATTGATTTAAAAAAATCTTGTTCTTTCACTGCCCTTTTATGTGAGTATTGGCTGCCCTTTACTTACCACTCAGGTTTAATATTCCCAAATTTTATTAACCAGTTATTTACAAACTGCCAAATCAAACAGATTAGCAAGCAAGACTCAAAACAAGACAAAAGATCCTGTGTTAGTCTCTCACTGAGTAAATAATCAGCTTGGGTCATGTATAATTAATCAATCTGCTGTTTCACAGAGGACTCAGCCATTCTTGTCCATCCTGGCAAACAACACAGTCCTCTGGATTTTGCTGTGATTGTCTCTGTTGCACATGCGAGGAGGTGACTGTGTGCTTTCTTCCAGAAAGGAAAAGAACAAATTTAAGAGACTGACTCTCAGGAGAAGCTGGAGACCTTGCCGCATAAACCTGAGACCGCTGCGGGGTATGAGTTGTACATTAGAGATAAAAATGGTTCCCAAAGGGGATCAAACATCTGCAGAAACATGGTATGATCAAGCATTTCCCAGTACGAGGCCACAACAGCTACTGTGCAAAGAAACATGCATTTTAAGTTCGTTTACTGTATCTTAATAAGAACCTTATTAGGAAAATAATTTCGGTATATCACAGAATCACGGAATGATATGAGGTTGGAAGGGACCTCTGGAGATCATCTAGTCCAATCCCCTGCCAAGGCAGGGTCACCCAGAGCAGGTCCCACAGGAAAACCTGTGTCCAGGCAGGTTTGGAATGTCTCCAGAGAAGGAGACTCCGCCACCTCTCCGGGGCAGCCTCTTCCAGGGCTCTGCCACCCTCACAGGGAAGAAGTTCCTCCTCATGTTTAGGTGGAACTTCTTATATTCGAGTTTGTGCCCATTTCCTCTTGTCCTGTCACTGGGCACCACTGAAAAAAGGCTGACCCCATCCTCCTGACACCCACCCTTTAAGTGATGAGATGCCCCCTCAGTCTTCTCTTCTCCAGACTAAAAGACCCAAGTCCCTCAGCCCTTCCTCATCAGAGAGATGTTCTAGTCCCCTCATCATCTTTATAGCCTTTTGCTGTGCTCTCCCCACCTTAGCTTTAAGCATGTGGCTAGATCTGTTGACGTAACACCCCCAGCAAATGCAAGTGGTCCTTTTCAAGGTTGTACCAAAGAAAGGGACTATCAAAGTTCTTCTCCACTTTCATTGCCATACTCTTGTTTTAATGCTCTTTTCCTATTTGAAGATCATATGGAAAGGCCGATACGTGCCCACTGTTCCCTCTCTGTTAGATTGAGTCAAACTCAGCAACGGACCAGAGATACTGTGGTGGCAACTGCTCATGCCGAATGCTTTGGCCTCCGGTGGAAGGAATAATACTTGACAGAAACTGGTGTGACAGGTTGCTTTGAGGCATCTGAGGCTCAGACAGCTTCCATTTCTGGAAGTCACGATCTCAGCATAGACTG
Organism: Calidris pygmaea; assembly: GCA_003697955.1. Classification (NCBI taxonomy): domain Eukaryota; kingdom Metazoa; phylum Chordata; class Aves; order Charadriiformes; family Scolopacidae; genus Calidris; species Calidris pygmaea. The sequence goes on from QJSC01011951.1 coordinate 1,280,903, forward strand.
GCGGAGGAGTTTAACGCAAGCAATAAGATAGTCCCTAGTTGCACCCTGTAGTGTCCATGGGATGCCCCCAATTACATCTGAGCGGATACCTGACTTTCCAAAGCAGTACAAGAGTCTGTTCCTTGTCTTGATCTTCCATGTGCCCATGATATGCAGATTAATTGATGATTAAGAAGTCCTAAGCAGCTACAGGTATAGGTTTTTTTCACACCGATGGAAGTCATTAGATAATCTACTTGGACATCCTGCCATGACATTTCACAGAATCACAGAATGATACAGGATTGGAAGGGACCTCTGGAGATCAGCTAGTCCAACCCCCCTGCCAGAGCAGGGTCACCCAGAGCGGGTTGCACAGGAACGTCTCCAGGCGGGTTTGGAATGTCTCCAGAGACGTTCACTTCCCAATAACTTCTGCATCTGAAGCAGACCCTGTGGTAAGCACCCGGGCGGGAGACAGGATTTACCTGTTCCTTTGGGTTTGTTCCCGATCTGTCTTGTAAATTGAATTCATCTTCTTTTAACACCCGCCCTCTGTTACGCCTCCTTCTATTAGATTGAAAAGCTCCAATATTTTCTCTTTGCAAAAGCGCTAAAGCACTATAATCAAATAACCCATCAGTCGTCTTTTTGTCAAGACAGAAACGCTGAACTCTCTGACTCACCATCGTGCTTTATTTCAATCACCGAATCGTTTCTGGGTTTCCTCTTAACTGCACTGCATCTACCTCTAGAATATTTCTACTAGATTTTGGGGGCACGATGCCATTACCAGTGCCACTCATGCTGTATGGAGAGGTAAATTCACCTCCTTAAATTAGTTGCTGTTCTCCCAAATTGTTTAATCTCCTGTTTAATTATTATGGCACTTTGGCAACTTAGCTGACAGCTTCTTTGAAAATTTACCACTGGAAAAGCAAACAGTGCGAATGGAATATCCCAGATGGCAAACAGAGGACTTTTCCCCATCGATTCCCATGGACTATGTCTTGTTTAAAGCTACTACATAATGAGAGAAAAGAAATACAGGCACATTTCAATTAAAGAACTATGGTCTCCTTGGGGAAAACTCTTCCGGAAAGTAGTGTAAAGAACCAATCTGGCCGCTACTCCATTTTGGGTTTGGATACACGGAAATAAGTTCTCTTGAAGAATAAAATATTTCTTGCTTTAGGCAATTTGCAGCAAAATGATGTTGATCCTTTTGCCTCCAATAAAGCTTAGGCCATTGGCTTTAACCAAAAGTTTCCCTTTCTCCCCAAAATCGACCATAAGATTCAGGCTTGGCATGGATTTCCCTGGGGAAATGACCGAAGGAAGGGTTTCAATGATGTGAATATCCAGGGGTGTCAAATAAGCTTTTTCTTTAGAAAAGCAAGCTACCAACAATCACCATCCAACTCTGAAGAGTTTTGCATGCACCTCGCACCATTTTTAAGTTGCATCCTACATCATTTTTAAGTTTCCTACTTCTGAGAATACTGTGTCCCACTATGTTGGACAAGATGTTGGACATGCTGGACAAGCTGTATCACATAAAGAAAAAAAATGCTTTTTTGTAACAGTGGAGGGGATGTCCCAACACGTGATGACTCCTCTCATGTCAAATATTCCTCTAAGGCACAAATACAGGTTGGGCAGAGAATGGCTGGAGAGCAGCCCTGAGGAGAAGGACTTAGTGCTCATGGATGAGAAGCTCAACATGAGCTGGCAGTGCGCACTGGCAGCCCAGAAAGCCCCCCGCATCCTGCACTGCATCAAAAGAAGTGTGACCAGCAGGGCGAGGGAAGTGATTCTGCCCCTCTGCTCTGCACTCGTGAGACCCCACCTGGAGTCCTGTGTCCAGCTTTGGAGTCCTCAGCACAGGAAGGACGTGGACCTATTGGAATGGGTCCAGCGGAGGGCCATGAAGATGATCAGAGGGCTGAAGCACCTCTCCCATGAAGACAGGCTGAGAGAGTTGGGGTTGTTCAGCCTGGAGAAGAGGAGGCTCCAGGGAGACCTTATTGTGGCCTTCCAGTACCTGAAGGGGGCCTACAGGAGAGATGGGGAGGGACTCTTAATCAGGGAGTGTAGTGATAGGACAAGGGGTAATGATTTTAAATTGAAAGAGGGGAGATTGAGATGAGATACTAGAAAGAAATTCTTTCGCATGAGGGTGATGAGACCCTGGCCCAGGTTGCCCAGAGAAGCTGTGGCTGCCCCATCCCTGGAGGTGTTTGTTCAAGGCCAGGCTGGATGGGGCTTGGAGCAACCTGGTCTGGTGGGAGGTGTCCCTGGCCAGGGCAGGGGGGTTGGAACTCAATGATCTTTAAGGCTCCTTCCAACTCAAACCATTCTATGATTCTATGATTCTATATCTGCTGGAGGGACTGGGGGTGGCATTCAGGACAACAGCAGCGTGGAAGTAGAAGGATCTGCCCATCTTACCAATATGTAAAGAGATGGGGTGCAGTGAAACTTTCATTACAAAAGGGGGAAGACTTTTAGGATGGGTCTCCAAGCACCCTGAATTTTTTCTGCCCCTTTGCTGTCTTGCTGGGGGATAGTACAACACTGCCCCATCCTGTATGACCTCTTGAGTTTCTCTCTACGTGCTCCCTGAAGGAGATACCATCTTGCATAGTAGAAAAGTAGTTTCTGTTCTAGTCTTTTCCCTCTCTTCTTCCTCTCGTGCCTTTTTCATGCTGGCCAGACCACCTCTGGGATGAGGCTGAGCTCCTCAGCAACGATGGGTTTACATGTCACTTGGGATGTAGCCTTATAAGTGGCCAGAGAAGCAGTCTCCATGTCCCCATGGACAGCCTGTCCCTCCACGTCTGGGCTCTTGGGTGTTACTCTGAAGCTCACCACGACTATGCTGCTGTTTCCCATTTGCCCACTCTGACCACTGTGCAGACCATGCCTGGTCCTCCCAGGTGCTGAGGAAGCACAAAAATAAACAGAAATATCAGATAAGGGTTTTTCAGAGAGGGAAGGGGGGAGGTGCCTAATGATGCGGGGAAGAAGCGGTGAATATTAACTGAGATTACTTCTAATCTCTCTCTCTCTCTTCAGACAGAGCAGAAGGGATAGATAATGATCAAAAAAACTGCTTCTGAAAACGCAGCTCCCAGCCCTTGTGACTCAGGCACCAGTGGAGCGAGGCCAGAGAGACTATCAATGCTGAGTCCCCGAGTCCTTGATGCTCTCTGCAGGAGGCACTTGAATGTGTCCAAGATGATGCTACAGCCCAGCCAAGTTTTCTGATGAATAACTCCATAGGGGGCACAGGCCTGTTGAAGGTCATGAAACATTTCTGCTGACATTGATGTTAAATACTAAATCCTTTTCCTTTTGTACTGAAGCAGCTGGAACCCAGCTACGTGCTGCAATCCCTGCCACTCCTGTATTTACGGAGGCAGCTCCAATGAAGCCAGGCACAGAAGACCACCTCTGACAGGCAACCCCCTGTCTTCAATGATCACCTGAATCCACGGATCTCTTTGTGGCAGCCAGTACAATCTGTCTGACACTCTGCTGTAATCCTTTACTAAACAATTCGTTTGTGCAGTCCCTTAGACCTGTCTGTGTATTAAAGAGACAAGTTCTGGAAAAAAACTCAATAAACAAAGTGGAAACAGAGAGCTTCCTTCTTTGCTCTGTATTACCAGAAGCATCTTAATTTGTTAAAGCCAGATGAAACTGCATTTTCGTTCTTTGTTTTCCACAGGCTTTTAGAAATCGAAGTGAGATTCTGCCCAGATTTGAAGGCTGTTCTGTATGTCCAAATGCGTTTGTTTCTTCCAAGTATTTTTGCTAGTCTAATTTTTCATCCTCTGTCCTTGTCACACTTATACCACAGCCTAGTAAATGTGACTTTTCCCATCACTAGCAGAAGACCACGGGCACTGCACTGACCTCACACCGCAGGGTCTCAGGATGTCTCTGGGCTTGTCATGCCCTGAGCTGGGTGTCCCTCTGATCACAAGTGTTCTGTGGCCAAGGGATTGTGCCTGATCTGCCCGAGCTCAGCGCTGGGGACACCCCGCGTGGCCAAGGGCAAGCACTGCCCAGCAAACACCACCCCTTTGTGTGCCTGGGCTGGGCACTGGGCATCTCTGCCACTGGTGCTGGGGACCAGGGAGAAGGGAGCAGGTGGTGGGGAGAGGAGGGAGGAAGATACCCCCAGGAGGTCTCAAGAATGAGGAGGAAGAAACCCCCCACCATGGACATCACAGTCCTGCCAAGGATAATGGTGACTTGTAACCCTCTCCCAGATTGTGGCTGAATGAGACTGAACCTGTCACCCCTGGGATGCAGAGGGACACCGGCAGGATGAGCACCACACCAGAGAGAAGGGTTAGAGTCTAGGAAGGCTTTTTCTGCTTAAAAAAATAAATTACATTACTGATGAGACTTTAAAAATATTAATTAATTTTGACTACTAGACTGTTGCAATGTTATCTGGGCTAACTATTAGTAGTTCTGCTCATGAGGTGTGTCCTGCTATTGCCCATAAGATGATTTTGAGTGTCAGAACCACTGCCAGGTGATGAGGCTTTTCCTCCTAGTTCTCTTCACAGAAAGTATCGTGAAGGCTTGCCGAGAGCATCGCCGCAAGTACCTGAGCTCTCAGGAGGGCCTGAGCCCGAGTTCTTCAGCACAGACACCTGCCTGACTAACTCCACTAGCAGTGGAAGGCTGTTAGACCACTTAATTGTAGGCACGTAACTGAGATGTCTTCTTTAGCAACGCAGTTGCCCTGGGTTGACTCTCTAATTGATGACGAGTCATCTCAAAAGGTCATTCAGGTTTTGGGTGCTGGAACGAAGCTTAATCTGAGTTGAAGACTAGAGGACCATCCTCTAGAGGGAGATGAGAGCTGTGCTCAGTCCATGGTGTGCGTTTTCTCTCTAACAGTAACATCATTCAAAACACGGAGCCTCCAGCCAGTTACAGTGTGATTTCTGTAATGTTCTTGTACCCTGATCTCCTGCGGAGTCGGAACACCAGCACTCTTCTGTCTTCTGTACCAGAGACACCTCGCGCTTGGCTAGAAGAGGAATTGTGTTAGCTGAAAGCAGTAGTCAGGTGTTGTCATAAACTGCCTGAACCACTTACGAGAGAGACCACAGGCTTTGTACTGCGTACCTCTGCTGAAAAACCCATTTATACAAGATACACCAGACACTTCGAAACGTTCTCAGATGCTCCTCAATTGGAAAAGATATTTCCACGGCCTATAAAACTGAGAATATAACCCAGGTATCAAAACCCTTTCATCTGACCAGCCCCAGTGGAAAGAACGAAGGCAGAGAGTGGCTCAAAAGCAAACCTTGTACTGTCAAAGCATGAGTTCAGCTCCCTCTACAATACACCCAGCTGTGTCTGGATTGCAGATGCTCCCCCATAACAAATGTTCTAATAATCAGTTCTACAAATGATAATTTATTTTTTTTTCCAGAGTGTGGTACACTTGTGATGTGCTACAGAGTGGGAGGAGGCAGGGAAATATTCTTAGTGTTATCTCTCTGTTGGCTCCTACTCTTGCTCTTAGGTTAGACTCCAAGTTCAGAAACTCCTCAGGTGGTGCAGACCAAGGGATGCGTGTGGCACAAGTTGGGCACCTTTGAAAACCAAGCCTGAATTCTTATCAATATTCAACGATCATCTGAGGGCTGGAGCACCTCTCCTATGAGACAGGCTGAGAGAGTTGGGGGTGTCCAACGTGAAGAAGAGAAGGCTCTGTGGAGACCTTATAGACCCTTCCAATACCTAAAAGGGGGCTATAGAAGAGATGGAGAGGGACTCTTGATGAGGGAGTAGAACCATAGGATGAGGGGTAATGGTTTCAAACTGGAAGAGGGGAGATTTAGATGAGATATAGGGAAGAAATTCTTTGCTGTGAGGGTGGTGAGAGCCTGGCCCAGGTTGCCCAGAGAAGCTGTGGCTGCCCCATCCCTGGAGGGGTTCAAGACCAGGCTGGACGGGGCTTTGATCAACCTGGTCTGGTGGGAGGTGTCCCTGCCCATGTCAGGGGGGTTGGAACTGGATGATCTTTAAGGTCCCTTCCAACCCAAACCATTCTATGATTCTATGATTCTTTATATGCATAAATGTTTTCAAGGTAGAACCCCTACTGGAACCACTTTTCCTGGCACTGAGTCAAGACAAACCCTTTCCATGGCCCAGAGGAGGCTGTGTCCCCTCCTCTGTTTGGGACTTTACCTTTTTCTTTTGGTGTACATCCACGTATACACAATGCCATGAAAATATTTTTGCCGTACCTTTGTGCTGGAAGGTCTTTTTTGCAGTGCTTGGGAATTTCAGAATTATTCACACATTCATTGCTTGGAGCTGATCAAATCAGGGGCTTCTTTTTCTTTTTTTTATCCATTCAGTCAGTAAAGAAGGCCAAGTTCATCAGCTGAAGAGGCAGCCCAGATAAGACAGGTTTGGGAAAGAATTTTTATTGTTCCAAAGATTTACTATTCAGACATTATAGACTTGAGTAAATTCTAATTGTGTTTCTAACTCTCCATTTAATAAATGGACCATGGAGAAGGTAAAAGAAAAAAAAAAAAAAAAAAAGGGGCTGTGAGCAGTGGGAGGAAAAACAGGAAATGAGACCATGAATCAAATCTGGTCTTGGAGATGACAGTCAGGCTGGCTACAAATTCTGCAGCTCACTTGCTACTGACGGGAACCACACCAGTCAGATAAAAGTATATCAACATAAATAATCACATATTAATATGACATAATATTAATATATAACGCTTTGAAGTCCACAGGCAAATCTGAGGGTCCTGAACTGCGTGATACGCATTAACTAAGTAAGATTTGCAACAGCTTCCTGTGGCTGGTGCTGCAAGGCATGGAATCCAGGCTGTCCTCTGTGGAGAGTGCAAGGATCTCCGGGGTGATATATGTAGCCGTAATCCAATATATAGTGCATAGTAGCCAACAGAGAAATAAAGACTAATAAAGTATTCAAGGTAATCGAGAAATGGTCTCGAGGAAGCAGTGGTGGTCTGCAGACAGCACACATCACACACAGCCCTCTCAGACACCAACTCCAACTCCAGCCTCGCTCTTGCAATGAATATGATGAGTTGAACTCATCTTTTTTTTTTATTATTTCTCAGAAGAAGAATAATCATGGAATCATGGAATTGTCAGAGTTGGAATGGACCTCCAGAGATCATCCAGTCCAACCCCCCTGCTAAAGCAGGATTGCCCAGAGCACATCTCTCAGGACTGCATCCAGGCAGGGCTTGAAGGTCTCCAGAGAACGGAACTCCACACCGTCCCTGGGCTTCCAGGGCTCTGTCATCCTCACCCTAAAAAAGTTTTTCCTTATATTTGAATGGAACTTCCCATGTTCCACCTTGTGCCTGTTGTCCCTCGTCCTGTCACTGGGAATCACTGAAAAGAGTCCGGCTCCATCCTCCTTCAACCCACCCTTTAGATACTTGTCAGCATTAATAAGGTCTCCCCTCAGCCTTCTCTTCTCCAGGCTAAAGAGCCCCAGCTCTCTCAGCCTTTCCTCATCAGGGAGGTGCTCCAATCCCTCCATCACCTTTGTTGTCCTATGCTGGACTCTCTCCAGCAGTTCCCTGTCCCTCTTGAACTGGGGAGCCCAGAACTGGACACAGGATTCCAGTTGTGGCCTCACCACTGCAGAGTAGAGGGGGAGAATTATTCATTGATCAGGTCGTTAACGTTGATGACTCAGGAAACTAAATCATGCAGGTATGAGTCTCCGTGTGGTATCAACTGGTAACTGCTGCTGATAAGGTGCTACTGGGGATTCAGGCATGCTCTTGTCTTGAACTAATGAGAATAAACAGAGACTGTGATAAGTGAAGCAATAATTGAAGCATCGATTCTGAGATGAACCTTCAGCCTCTGCAGGAGATGATTGGGACTGAAAGGGAAGGTCTTTTAACTAGGCCTTCAAATACGTTTGAAAAGCTCATTTAGAGGAATTTGATGGTTTGGCTTAATTTGCCCTACAGTTACAACAGGTACTGAAAGTTGTGCCAATAGCACCAACAGAAGCAGGATTTGGCCCACCAGGAACATACTGGAGATACATTATTTACTCATGAAATCTCATCTTTTGACAGAAGGCCCTGCAGATGGTTGCATCCAACAGGAAACAGTAATTTCCAGATTTTGAGAACTTGCAGACTTTGCTATAATGGCTGTTGCTGATAAGGAGGAACCCAGGTACTATCAAAGTCCTTCCATGCTGAACATTTCCAAAGAAGAGATGACCCTCATGGGATAACCAGGTAAAGTCATACGGTAGAACCGTGCTCACCGTGGCAGTGACCGAGCAAGATGATCCTCCACAGAATAAAAGCTCACAGCAGGTGTGCAATGAGCCTTTATATGTCACCTCACCTACCGAGCGCTTTCATGGCATTTTTTAAGTCTCGAGACAAGAGTCTGAAATTTAATAGTAACATGTTCCTGGGCTCATTAGGATTTATTTGTTTGTGAATGTCTGGCAACACTGTCCTTCACTTCTCTTTGGCTATACTTTATAGAGAATAATTTGAGTATTAAGTGGCACAAGAAATATTTCTACTACAAAGGAATATGTGCAGGCAAGGACAAATCAAGACTGGACAACAGCACTGCTTTTTAACAAAGGATCAAGCATTTACAACCTGGCCATAAAAACACGCGGGGTATGTGGAAAAGCACACGGCACCACAAGAAGTGAATGTTTTTAACGTAGTAAGATAGTCCTTGTTTTTCAGATACACAATGAAATACCTGAAGTTTACCAGTTTGAGATGGATTTTCTGCTTACACAATTCAGTAATGGGTTCAGCTCAAACAAGAATCAGAAGCAGTTAACGGGTTTGTGTGGATCGCTACATTTTTATTTGTCATTCTGCTCATGCATCATCTTTTTTTCTTGGTAAAAATGTACTCTCTACTAACCACTGAAGAGAAACTGACCCAGAAGACCAACGTCCTGCTGCTTTGGCACTGAATGACCTTGGGCCTGTCACTTCCATCATCTGTATCTTAATTTTTACTCTGTCTGGAGCATGACACAGGTATTTGAGGTAATGCACATATCAAAAGCGTCTGGCTTGGCTGCACAGAACTCCTGGAGACTGATTAGCACTACTGAGTAATACCAAATTATTCTATGCTGAGCTCTGGTTTGATTACTGCTGCTGCCTGCACTAGTTAGTTTAAACTAGGTTGTATTTTTCTATGCCACATAGCAGGCAAATGTTTACCTGATTGATAGTCGCTTCTCTTAAAATAAGCGTATGATTTATGAACATATAAATTGTTTTCAGTTATACACAGAACAAATTCTTTTTCTAGTTGCAAATTGCTTGTGAGAGTTGTGAACTAGACATGAGTTTATTTGCCAGTCTTTAACGAATGATTTTTGGACTGCAAATTTGTTGTAGCCTTTTCTAACGTTAATTTCTAATACTTTTTTCTTCTAGCGATGTCCTTGAAAGAGCTCTCAGATATGTTTGACGGTCCACAGAGAAAAGGCTCTGACATATAGACAGCTCTGGCCTGCAGCAGCCAGTCTTTCATTTCCACCTATTATAGGGGAGCCATAAATTCTGGGGTACCTCAGTCCTGCTCTTTCTGCAGGAAGTGAACCTCATGGACACATCAAAATGACGCAAAAGCAATTGGGAGATGTAATTCTACCCATTTGTTCTTTTCCCCCCGCCTGAAATCTATGCATATGTTACAGTGGTCTGTAATTTCAAATCACACAAAACGATCATAAAAACCCCTGGCAGAAAACAGCTGTTGTTAAAACCTTAATTCCTAAATATAAATCTTTCTGTTCAGCAAGACAAGAGCATTTGCTCAGAACTCTCCCAACAGAGCACAGATATATTGGATGAGCTGCTTCTGATTTGGAGATGGGCATTTCTACAACAGTTATGTCTACGTAAATACAATTTGACCTGCTAAAAACATTCCTGGTTCAGAAAAAAAAAGAATTCACTACCTTCAGTTTGTCGGTGCTCACACCGTATCAAGACAGATAGATGCACAGTCCATTTATTTGCTTAAAAACATACAGTTACCAGAGTGTTGAATTTGTAATAGTGCCCCCTCATAGAAACTGGTTTAACATCTATAAAAACAGGCATAAACATCACGTCACATACCTCAAGAGAATGGCTCATATGTCCTTGATATATTTTCAAGCAATTTTTATTTGGTAGCAAAGTGGCTGTCAGCCAATGCTTCAGCAATATCTTAAGCCCCAAGGAAGGCAGATACTGCTGAAATGTTGGCTGATAGACACTTTACATCCAAATAAAAATTGCTTGAAAATATATAAAGGACGTGGTGAGCGGTTCTGTTGATGCAACCAACATGATGTTTGCATCGATTCCGAGAAATGAAATGAGTCAGACGACACAGGCTGCAATAATCCATTGTGATCACTCTGTAAACACTCTGGGACAAATTTCTTGCAGGGAGGGGTTGAAGGCTTTGGTGCCACTTTGGTACAAATGGGTTATCCTTCCTCGAGCCAAGCAGATGAAAGGCTCGGAAGGGGGAAAAAAGAAAAGATAAAATTTCCCAAACATCATGGTTATTATTATTTGTATGCTGCCAGCGTCAAGAAGTCCCAGCAGAAGACTGGGGCTTCATTGGGTAAAACAAGCGAAGAGGCTAGATGGCAGAAGAGACAAAATAATGTATATTCGTATAGTCCAGCTACGTAAAGGTAATTCTTGCTTTATACTTAGGCTAGAGAAATTCAAAGACGTGTCTGACACCATTGGCATCCAGAATGCAATACCTTTTCCGGCATTATACACTACAGAACACCTTTTCCTCCTTTCAGACATCTCCCCAGCACCCACCTCTGCAATTCAGGCTGTCAAGCCTGGCCACTGGATCTACAGGGGGGGGATTTTCCTTGTAGAACAGCCAGCTCCAGACGCGGTTTATATTGCAGGCTGAAAAGAAAATGTAATGTGCATTATTAACATTATTCATCTCTTGGAAAGAAAATTACATGCCCAAAGGGGCTATGCTAATGGTAATTTTATGCTGTTATGATGTGGAAAATGGGATGAGGCATAAGCTCAGGCCCAGAGCTCCAGCAGGAGCCAGAGCACCCTCCTCACACTGGGCCTGCCTTGAATCATAGAAGCGGTTTGCTTGGAAGGGACCTTTCAGATCATCCAATCCAGCCATCAACCTAACAGTGTCAAAAAACCATCACCAAACCATGTCTCTCAGCACTACATCTACCTGTCTTTTAGATCCCTCCAGGGATGGTGCTTCAGCCACTGCCCTGGGCAGCCCATTCCAATGTTTGATGACCCTTCTGGTGAAGGAAATTGCTCCTGATATCCAATCTGAACCTCCCCTGGGACAACTTGAGGCCGTTTCCCCTTGTCCCATCGCCTGTTCCTTGGGCGAAGAGACCGGCCCCCCCTGGCTACACCCTCCTTTCAGGGAGTTGGAGAGAGCGAGAAGGTCTCCCCTCAGCCTCCTTTTCTCCAGGCTGAATACCCCCAGCTCCCTCAGCCGCTCCTCACAAGACTTGTGCTCCAGACCCCTCATCAGCTCCCTTGCCCTTCTCTGGACATGCTCCAGCACCTCAATGTCTTTCCTGTTGTGAGGGGCCCAAAACTGGACACAACATACGAGGCGCCATTAGAGTGGCCTCACTGAGGTGGCAGGCGCACACTGCCCCTTATCCCCCGCGGGATGAGCAGAGCTGGAGGAGGGTCCCTAAAGTCACCTCACAGCGGGGCCGTGCCTCGGGGTAGCCCCGCGGGCCATGAGGTGGGACTTCCCCGCCCGCAGTGCGGCCCGGCAACCGCCTCACAGCCCGGGCCTGGCGAGAACTACACTACCCAGGGTGCACTGCGCGGGAGAGACGCTCCCTCCCCTGCCTCGTGGCGCAAAGCATCACGGGGTGTGTAGTCCACGCCCCGGTCAAGTTTCGCCCGAAAAAGTTTCCGCACCCTTTCCGGTACCTCTCCGGTTTCCATGGCTACGGCGCCACAGCCAATAGAGAGCGGGGTTCTACGCGAGCGGGGCGGGGTGGGGCGAGCGGCGGACCAATGAGGAGCGGGTTTGTTGCGGGGCGCGCTGGCAGCGGGGCCGGCGAGTCTCCTTGGGGCCGTCCCTGGCCGCGGCCTGGTGGCGCCGGGCGAAGATGGGCGGCGGCGGCAGCACCCGGCGCGTCACCTTCGAGGCGGACGAGAATGAGAACATCACGGTGGTGAAGGGCGTGCGGGTGAGAGCAGGACTCCACCGGGGCTCCCCCCCAAACCCAGGGCCGGGGGGCAGGTTCTCGCCGGGATCCGCAGGGACACCTCGGGGCCTGGCTCGCCTCGGCCTGACCCCAGGAGGGGGGACCGGAGGGCCCGGTCCCTCTGCGCTGCTGGCTCCTGGCCCTGCAGCTCTGTCCCCTCCCGCCTGGAGGGTGCTCTCCTCTGCTTCCATCCCCTCTCCCACAGTGACCTCCACCCTTCCCGGTTTTTTCGGCTGGGTCTTGTTAGGGGACCGAGAGCCGTGGTGCTCTGGTGTGACCTAAAGGTATCTGTGGTGGCGAGAATCGTGCCGTGCATAGGAGCCTGTCCTGGGGGAGCCTTCTCCCCGGCCTGGTTACTAAAGGCGGGGTGCAGAACAGCTGTAGGAGAGATGTGGGACTGTCAGGGCTTGGTTTGTCTTTCCCTGACCTCTACGTGTGAGAGCTCCTCCCTCTCCCATGGCCTGCTCTCCTACATGTGCTGCCTCTGGCTTCCTCTGTACCTGCAGAAGCATTCCCGTTCTTTGCCTCTTTATGGTGTGCTGTTGCCTATAATATACCAGAAGGCAGCGTGTGACACAAATGACTTCGAGAAATCTCTCACTGCTTAGAAACTTTTTGATGGAAAACACTGTAGTTTGTATCAGGAATGATAATAAGTTGTTTTATTTGTTGTTACTGCTCATAGGGAGGAGTGTTGCGGAATAAAGCGTGATAGTAACTGCTGCCTATTTCAGTGTACTCGTATTTTCCAATTTTGGTCATTTAATGCTCTCATTATATATACTCTCACATATATAATAGGTGACAGTAATGTTCATGTTCACAGCAGAGTTCATCCACTTTTAGATAGAGAAAAGCTATTGGAATTTCTCTAAAGTATCCTGGATCATGAAATATTGGGAATAAAAACTGAGTGATCCTACGTATGAAAAGAAGATCCAGCTTCACTAAATAAATAATCAACAGAACCTTCAAAAGTGGATCCTGTTTACCTAAACTAACTAAAACTAACTGTGAAGTTAACTTGAGAGTTTTAGGACTGGATTAAGAAATCTTACGCTGCAGGAAGGAATTTTACCCCTTCAGTTGCATTTTAGATTACAAATTTCTGTAAAACCTTTGCAACACAGATCTCTGCCAGTGAGAGCCGTCATGCTGTAGGTTTAGTAAAGAATTTGCTAATTAAAATTAATTCTCATGGGCAGTCAGACCAGTATTTTGATAAGAGTTGGTGTTGGAGGAAACCAATAAGAAGTTATTAGTTGGAAAACATAAGCTTTCATGTTATTTATTCTTTTGTTATTTTTTTCCACGGGCTACAACAGATCTGGAACTGGCCGTTTGATTCCTCCTAATTTGTGACAGTATTTTTGTGTGTGTTGCACAAGTGTTTTGAGGGCTTTGTCAGGATAAAGTTCCTCCTGGGTTAAGAGCTGTGCGGTATTTGACTGTCATCCAAATAACTGAGAGAGGATAAAGGCTGGTTAATTACAAGCAACGTGTCAAAGGGTGTTGGTTTTTTTACCCTTCCCTGTGTCCTGTATTTTCTCATATCAGTTTCTCCTGATCTGTGAGAGCCAAAATCATCTTGTTCGGAACTGAGCGCTCACCCCACAAATAAGAGGAAATAGAAAGTGAATTCTGTGTTGTGGATAGAATTTTAGCAGCTTTTTGGGGGTTCTGTGCTTTTTTTTTTTTTAAAGTTTTACTTCATTTTTGAGGGAAAGAGAGGGCTAATGGGGATAAAGGAGATACAGTTCTGACTTTTTGGGTTGGGGGTTATATTTTGCAGCTTTCTGACAGCCTCATCGATCGTATGAAGGAACCTTCTTCACCCAGTGGAAGATCGCAGCACCGATCAGCGTCTGGTGCAGGTACACCCATGTTCTTCTGTTTTCTAATGCGAGGAAGCAAATCAAATTGGCCTTCAGAACATTGCAATGAACTCATTGCCATTTTGTAGAGATGATTTTTTGACATTTTTTGCTCATCTCCTTTTGAAGAAGAAAGTAGTTTGTAGGCTTTTAGAGGAGTTATATTACTCTCTTTTCTTGTGACTGACATTTAAATGTAAAACACAGCTGTTTAGTAGATGTGGTTTTCTAAGGTATTATCCATTGTTAAAGCCCTATTTTTTTTTTTTTAAAAAAAAGAAAGCAAATATTCATTCCAAGTATGCATTGAGTTCTGAAGTGAAAATTCTTGTCTATTTAACACCAAATTTTAGTGTAGTGAACTTCTGTTGAAATGTGCTTAAGCAAATGTTAAAAGAATAATACACTATTTTCTTATCACGGAATAGTGAAAATAAGTCACGTACAGTTTATACAGATCGATGGCTCAAAATGATGGGTTTCTTAATGTTTTATATTTCATTATTGAGGCCTGTTCGAATGCATCAAGCAGGCTCTGTGCCAGGCAGCCCGTTCCCTGATTTAAAACACTTGGGCACGGTGAACACGGTGTAGCTACTGAGGAGTGAAAATGAATGGCAGAGGCTGGAGCATGGGATTTATGTTTGTGGACTCTGTGAAACGTGTGAGGTTTGAGTAAGGCTTCTTATCGGCGCTCCAGGAATATTAATATCGATATTCCCTAAGGGCCTTTTGCATTGATACTTAGAAAAATATCCCACCAAAACTCAGCAAGTGCCGTGACAGTAGCGGGCCTTGCAGCAAGACTTGAACGAACAGAACGTAGCATCTTGCTTTCATCAGAAGCACAGAAACTTGGTTTCCTCTTGCTTCATTGAAGGTGTGTGTGGTGTAGATGTCTGTATCCGAGCTGGGCTCCCTCTGTAGTCAGTAGAAAGAAAAAGATGTTTTGGGAGACAATTCATCTGGCTTTATTTGAGAATTCTACTTCAGGATGAGATGAATTGCCCTCTACGAACCCCGGGGATGAATTGCCCTCCAGGAATCCCTCTCTTCTGAGGAGAGACCTCATTGCCCTCTGCAACTACCTCAAAGGAGGTTGTAGAGAGGTGGGGGTTGGCCTCTTCTCCCAAGGGAATAATGACAGGACCAGAGGAAATGGTCTAAAGTTGCAGCAGGGGAGGATTAGGTTAGATATCAGGAAGAATTACTTTACTGGAGGAGTGGTCAGGCACTGGAATGGCCTGTCTAGGGAGGTGGTGGAGTCACCATCCCTGGAGGTATTTAAGAAATGTGTAGATGTGGCACTTCAGGGCATGCTCTAGTGCCCCAGATTGTAGGGAGGGGTTTTTTTGTGTGTGTGTGGTTGGACTCAGTGATCTCAAAGGTCCCTTCCAACCACGATGATTCTGTGAAGAGGTCAGATGTGAACATCTAAGGATGCTGAGCAAATCCAATGTGGGATGTTTTACAAATATCAGGGCTCCCAAATGATGCTGGTTTAGAGGTTTGTTTTTCCACTTCATGAATAAGAAGACTGTGGCATAGCGAGGGCAAGGAAAATATCAGTGCTAAAAATTACTTAGACTGTCAGCTGGCTTCCTTCCTATGAAGGGAAGAGAGTGGCCAGTAGGTGGAGGGAGGTCATTCTCCCCCTCTGTTCTGCACTGGTGAGGTCACAATTGGAATACGGTGTCCAGTTCTGGGCTCCCCAGCTCAAGAGAGACAGGACTGTCTCCTACTGCTGGAGAGAGTCCTGCGCAGGGCAACAAAGATGATGAAGGGATTGGAGCATCTCCCTGATGAGGAAAGGCTGAGAGAGCTGGGACTCCTTAGCCTGGAGAAGAGAAGGCTGAGGGGAGACCTTATTGATGCTGACAAGTATCTAAAGGGTGAGTTGAAGGAGGATGGAGCCGGCCTCTTTCCAGTGGTTCCCAGTGACAGGACAAGGGGCAACGGGCACAAGCTGGAACATGGGAAGTTCCATTCAAATAAGAGGAAAAACTTCTTTCTGGTGAGGGTGGCAGAGCCCTGGGAGAGGCTGCCCAGGGAGGGTGTGGAGTCCCCTTCTCTGGAGATCTTCAAGACCCACCTGGATGCTCCTGAGGGATGTGCTCTGGGCAACCCTGCTTTAGCAGGGGGGTTGGACCAGATGATCTCTAGAGGTCCCTTCCAACTCTGACAATTCCGTGATTCTGTGAAATGTAGTTTGCCCAATAAAATTGCTTAGAAGTAATGTTTGCTTAAGTAAGGTTTGAATGGAGTAAGGCTGTAGTTTCATGCATGGACTGCCAGTTTGTCTATCTTTTTTTTCTTTTTAAGTAGTGGTCTTCTCACTATGTACATGCATTTTACTGTGGTGAAGAAATTATTCTAGGCAAAGGATTTATATGAAATAATATTTGCACATCCTGCCTATTTTCATGGCAGTGATTGGTGCTTTTTTTATCCTTAAACCTGGTTTATGGAAGTAGTCTTGGGAATAAGCACCTGTGATTTTTGGGATGCGGTGACTGGAGATGAAGGCTGTTAATACCCCAGTAATTCTTTGCTAATTTGCAGTATGTACATATCTTGATGCTCTATTTTGTTTCTCTTTATGTGTTGGAAATAGGGCTTTTTTTATTTTTATATTTTTATTTATTGCAAGCCTTAATAAATCGCTTGACCATTTGCAAGCTTGGCAAAACTTATGCATATTTTTGCTTCAAGAACTAGTGATTTGGGTGAAGTGTTTGTATTTCCCCAGGAAAGTATAACTGGATATACCTCAGTTGCTAAAATGATTTGTATTTAAGAGGATTAAATCATACTTGAGTACATGCTGCCGTACCACCCGTTCCTCTTTCACTGAATGTTTTTTGATGAAGAATTACAAACTATTGCATTTCTCTGATGCTGTAAGAACAGTCAACCTCTTTGCTTATTTTGTAGCTACATCTAACCTGTCGGAGTCTGCAGGTGTCCGATAAGGTGTCAAGGATGGTGGCATTTGGAGGCTGGCTCTAGCTTTTGGAGTACCAAAACTTGATAGTTTTTTAGCCTGTGTTTATATCTTTATATGGTCTAGACACATAACACTTTGCTGCAAAAATAAAGATGATGTCCAGAGGGAGAAACATTAGAGCCATTTAAAACAGCCCTTTCTTTAAGTTGAGTCTTTGATGGCTTTTGGTGGAAGAATAATGGATTAGATTACATGAAAGAATGTGTATCTTGTTGCTTGCCAATATATGATGAATTTATTGACTTCAGTTTGGGGTCCGAAAATGAAATTACGTACACTTACAAAGAAATCTGACATCCAAATACTATGTCTTAAAGCATCCTGGCTTGCTTGGATCATTTTCTGACTTCTGAGTAATATTAAATGCACTAAAATATTTAACAAGTGTAAAATCTTTAAAGTATGTCTGTAATTCCTAAAGCAATATTGATGATAAGTAATTTAGTCAGACAACGAATACTTTGTTTTTTTTTTTTCTTCTTCTGAGTGTGTGTTATACCTAAAGCTTTAGTCATAACAGACAAAGGGAATGGTTTAATTCATTTTAGCTTAGTGGATATCTGAAAAGCTAATAGTCTATTATGAAAAAAAAGAACAAATGCTTGAATTATCAAGAGTCTCTGCATCTCAGACAGCCATTTTTTTTCCCTTTGCAGAAACAGATTACAGTGAGGATACAGAAGATTTTTCTCTTTTTTAAAATACTTTTTTAAAAACTGTATTATTTGTTATTGTTACTATACCATTCTCATGAAAACAAATCACTGAAGGACCCGTGTCATAAAGTACTATGTATTGTGTAGGTGTGAAATAAGTGAGCGCTGCTGATGCCTCCTCACAAGTTGGGTTAATCCTGGCATGTTCCCAATGGAGAAAAACATATTTCTTAGTCTTGTTCATAGGGAGTCTTTATCAGGGAATGTAGTGACAGGACAAGGGGAAGTAGTTTAAAAATTGAAAGAGAGGAGATTTAGATGAGATATTAGGAAGAAATTCTTTGCTGTGAGGGTGGTGAGACACTGGCCCAGGTTGCCCAGAGAAGCTGTGGCTGCCCCATCCCTGGAGGGGTTCAAGGCCAGGCTGGAGGGGGCTTTGGGCAACCTGGTCTAGTGAGAGGTGTCCCTGCCCAGGGCAGGGGGTTGGAACTGGATGATCTTTAAGGTCCCCTCCAACCCAAACCATTCTATGATTTGTTTGTAAAGATTTCTTTGAATTGTGCATGCTTTTGTGTTGTTGTCTGTATCTTTTGGTGGAGTTTCAATGGCCCGGGGTGTCTTGGTTCAATCAGAAACATATAAGGAAGTATCACTGAGATGTACAGGAATGAGTATTTGAAGAATGATGTTTTAGCTGGAGGTGCAACCAGGATTTAACTCAACTTTTGGAGACCAAACTTCAGCTTATGAGGAGAGCTAGTTGGTGGGATCCCATGGGAGACAGCTTTGAAGGACAGGCTCAGGAAAACTGTGAGGTCCTTAAGGACAACCTTTCCTATTTCAAGTAAGGTCCCTTCCAGTACTCACGAAAATTAATTGATCTATTGTGAGGCTGGTCTGGTTAAACAGGGAGCTTATGGTAGAGCTTCAATGTAAAAATGAGGTCAGCACGAGGTAGAAGCAGAGACAGACTACAAAGTGAGTGGATTTGTGGATGAAAGGGGGCAGTAGGTGTCACCTCAACTTCAGCAAGGTGTTCAACACTTTATCTCCCAATAGTCTTATTTCCAAGTTAGGACGTTGCAGTGTGGATGACAGGACAACAAGTTAGGTTAAAAAAACTGGTTGGATGGTCAGAGGATTGTGGTTAATGGGTCATGTTCTACCTGGAGGCGTGGGGTTTCTGCAGGAGTTTGTCCTGTTTAACAGCTTTATCCATGTCCTGGAAGGGGAGCTGGAGTACATGCTCCTCAACACAGATCACCCCAAATTGGTGGCTTTTCACGGCAGTGCATCGTACGAGGGCAAGAGACAGTGGATGTTGAAGCAGGAGAGGTTCAGGGTGGCAATAAGGAAAAATAATTGTCATGATGAGACCAGTCAGGCACTGCAAGAGGTTTCCCAGCGTTCAGTCTCCATCTGTGGAGGCTTTTGAGATGTGAGCGTATAAACCCCTGACCAATCTGGTCTGATCTCAAGGGTGACCCTGCTTTGAGCAGAGAGTTTGACAAAATGACTTTCTGAGGCTCCTTCCAACCTGAATGATTTTGTGATCCTGCAATTTGGCAGTAGGCTGTGAAAATAAGTTTGACAGAGCATTTTTAATCCTTATAATGTGAGAAGGCACCATTGTGATCTCCTGGGTTGGTCTCTTGCACTTTGTAGCCCAAGGGAACATGGCTGAGAACTTCTGCACCAGAGTCATTGCTCTTGTTCCTTGTCTGGCTTTTAGGAAGATTTTTAAAAAATTATTTTTATTTGGAGAATTGCAGCCTGTACTGATGGTACTAGTAATGGTGGATAGTCAGATGCTGCATGAAAAAAAGAAGTAAAACTGGAATACCTCATGATAAATGCTGTGGGAGGCTCTGCTTTATTCCTTGTAATTTGAATTGGTTTGTATTTTCACTGTTTATGAGTATGTGGAAGTTTACAGAGTTTGGCTAAATTTATGCCAGTTAAGCAAGAATCCTCTGCAAATAAATCCTGTTAGTTCTGTGCCCTTTAATGTATTAATTATTTTCCTCTACCTTTTTGTTGCGACAACACATTCTCTGCATGAACTGAAAGATGAAGTAAAATGACATTTCTGGGGTTTTTGTTGTGTAAAATTCCTCTTATTTCTAGAAAACGAAAAAAACCCCAGAGGTTTAGCAAGACATTTTGGTGTGTGGGTTTCCCTTCTCATCCCTGTGAGACACCATAAATCTCAGGCAGTTCCTTTCAGCCACTAACACAGATTTGTGACCTTTCTTGTGGTGGCAGCACCCAGGAGAGCTTGGTCTCCCCAGCTGGTAATGCTTGTTTTGCCCTCCTCTAGGTGTACTCTTCAGAGGGAGATTTTAAACTTAAGGGGGACCAAAAACCTCTGAAATAATTCAAGTAGGAGTCCCCAGTCACAGAATCACAGAATGATGTGGGGCTGGAAGAGACTCTGGAGATCATCTCGTCCAACCCCCTAAAAGTCAACAGACTGAGCCGGTCTGTGGATCACTGGTAGCCTGGAAGGCCATGATTTGCATCTTATAGGGTAGTATTGGATTTGTTTTTAATAATATATTTGTGATTTTGTTTTGATTTTTCTCTGACGTCTGGGGGGGGGAAACAAAATAGATTTTCAAAGGGATGCAGAGAGATTTGTGAGAAATATTGAATATTTGTTGTAGGCTTTTGGTGTGAAAATCTTGGAAGCCTCTAATGCATCTGTCATGGCAGGAATGCATTCCAGAGAATATTTGGCAGTTGTGTTGGGTAAGGTTCATCCTACTGTTCTTGTTGAAGGAGGTAGATATTTGGTGTAATCCATTGACTTGTAGGGGAAGGGCAGCTTCATCGGAAGCTTCTGACACCCAGGCAATAACCTGCTCAGGGTAGATATTTTTTTGATGTGATCTAAATTTGAGCAAACCATCCCAGGTTTTCTTGGACACGTGATGCTGCAGCGCTCGCTCCTGCTCTCCTGTGGCTTGCCACTTAGTTGTCCCTGGCTTTCTTGGAGATAACTTTATTTTCAGTGATGTATATTGATATTCTTTGGGTTAAAGGTTCGCTATTGATGGAAGTATTTTATTATCAAAAGGTGAAACGTCTTGTAACTCACTAGACTGCTAAAGATGCCAAACTTTTAATGCTGTCACTGTAAGAGCAAATCTTTAGTCGAGTCTGACATTCATGTCACTGGATTGCTGGAGTAGTGGGAAGATAGAATTATGCACGGGAGTGAAGCAAATACTGCATAAATTAAAGTTCTCACTGTCGATGTGACACACAAGGTGTTCTGTGAGCGCATTCAGGTGGATGGGTGCGTCCTTGTAAAATGGTCCTGAAATTAGAAGGAAAAACTTGCAAATAATGCAGCTTGTACATCTATTTTTTTCTTTTAGTTTGTAGTAATTTAGGAGTTCAGGGCTGTGGAAGGGCTTAGTTCACTCCGCGTCCTCAAAGTTGTATTAACCCCATCAAAAGGATGGTGCTTAATTAATGGAAGGTTGGGTAGACAGGGTGAGAATATTAGAGTAGGCAAAAAGCCCTAATTTAATTGTTCAAAAGGCTTGGATTGTTGAATATGGAAAAGGTACAATAATTGTTCAAGAGGAACATCTAGAATCTTACAAATGCTTATCTCGCTTATGAAGAGGAATTTTTTAAGGTCTGACTGAAAAAGCCTGGATGTGCCTGGGGTACACTCTGATTCTATATTCCCAACATTCCCAACGTTTTTCTGATTCCAAAGGAAGCGTTTTGCTTCTTCACTGAAACGCTGTCCTTGAGATGTCATAGAGACTGTGCCTTTGGGCCGCCCACTTTAATCATAGAACTGTCTGGGTTGGAAGGGACCTTTAAGATCATCTAGTCCCACCATCAACCGAACTCTGATAAAAACCATCACTAAACCATGTCACTAAGCACTATGTCAACCCGGCTTTGATTGCATTTTGAGTGCTGTGGAACAACAGACGTTTTAAACACGTGTCCAAAGGTCGAACAAGAATGAGTGGCAAAAGGTGTTGGAACTTCTCATGCAAATGTCATGTCTTGGAGGCTACAGTCTGATGTTACAACTAACCTCATTTCATGGTCTCACATCTGATCACGTCTGTTCCTATAATAACTTGGTGTCCAGTGATCTAAACCATCCAGAAACACTCTACAAGAAGAGTTTTGTATCAATTTAGTTGAGCCTTGTGTATTCAGAGAAGGGGAGCAGGAGACACACAGGAGCAATAGTGGCACTTTTCCTTTTTGATGATGAGCACCTTTTGAAACTGTGTTGCAGATTGTGTTAATCTTAAATTTTTCTTTCCTCAATCAGCTGCTTAAGCAACTTCACCACTGGTCATCAAAATGCTAGTCCTAGTGAAAGGGAGCAAGCCCAATCATGCTTAATTAACGGAGCTGGAGAACTCGGGTGGTCTGGACTGCATCTTCAGAAGGAGTGTGTTGCGAGGTGAAACAATCCTCAAGTTTTAATAGACTAGAATTATATTTCCC
>QJSC01011951.1:1303307-1333486 GCA_003697955.1 Calidris pygmaea
CATAAATGACATTTCTGTTAATGTTAACCTGGAGTTTGGCATCATATAAATTTGGCTGAAGTTTGATCGTGCGGTTGGAAAGATGGGCCAATTGTAGAAGTCTCTCCATCTCTCCCTTCCTCTCTCCCTCTGTTTTTTCATTGTAATGAAATGACCGTGTTCAACCTCGTAGGAAAAGCGTCCGTGTGTGGGAGGCGTTTAAGGCTAAAACTGCAGCAATTGATTCCCATCCTCCCTCTCTCCTTCTGCTCCTGCCATTGCTTTATTTGTTGTTATTCGGTGTTGTAAGGGAAACTAAAGAAACAAATCCTGAGGTTTGCAAGGGTTCTGCAAATGGAGAAATTAGGGGTTTGGGAGCTTGTGGGATTGAGTTGTGGTTTGGTTATTTTTTCCTTTTCCCCTGCATGGGCGTCAAGGAGAAAGCCAATATATCCCATCAATATTGTCAAATATTAAGGGGTCATTTGATTGATTTATTTAGGGAATCTCATTTTACAACTAATTGAGAACTTTTGATATTTCAAATGAAATTTCAAGTGAGTACACTCAATGTGTCAGGTCCTGTCCTACTCGTATACACAAGTAACTTGGTCTCAGGCCACAGTAGATTCGTTGTGGTGATCGTCAGCTTCTTTTAGAGTTTTTTTCTTTTACAAACGGTTTTCTGTGTGTGTGGCTTTTTGCAGATAGGCAAAATTTATCTTTCAATGGGCATTCATTTAGAAGTGTCATCTTTGTTTCTATATATTCTCAGAAACAGGTAATTCTTGTGTACCGCATACTGTGTGTTTTTCGGTCTCTGGTGGATTTGTCGAAATTAAATTTCATGCTATTCTGCTTAAGGCTACATGTGCTCTATTAGGGTTTACTGAGGGCAGACGTTTGCTTTAAAAAAATCTTTTGGAGTAGTTGTGCGGTGCACATATAAAGCGATTTTTGTCATAGCTGGTATAACAAGCATATCCAAAGTATTTGCTTAGAAACGGCTTGCGAGTTCAAAGTTAGAACCACCTGCTTTTCGGTGTGGAAGCACAAGATTCGTGCATGTTAAAACATAATCTTCCAGCAGTTAGCAGAAAATCGTGGTGGAAAAACAACTGGTGGTGGCTGGCATGTGATTCTTGTATTAATTTCTAGTGCTGCTTAATTAAAAAAGCCAAGGAAGCTGCCTCTAAAAAAATGGAGAGGGAAAATTAACCTGGGAAAAAGAGATTGGGCACAGTTCATGGAGCCCTTTGCAAAACAGCATGTAATAATGAGTTTTAAGGGTTAAATGGCTATGCATTTATGCATGGCATTGGTGCCATTGCTTTTTCACTAGTTCCTAGTACTGAATTGTTTCGTAGTTAAATCCTAGCAAAGTTTTAGACCTTTGAGCACAGACAGTCAAAACCTTAGGCTGAACTTTTAAAAAGTGAACCCAGATTTAATCAAAGGTTTGAGGCAGATGCGTGGAAAGACAGTTGGGTTTTTTTTTCATATTAGAATTAAATAAAAATCTCTCTGGCAACACGGTTTTTCCCCTTTCTTTCGTATTTCTTAATTCCAGTTATATTATCCATTAAAAATCAGAATTTGGTAGAAGATGTTCCTGTTTGGAACACTTCTATTGCGGTTCTTGTCAGAAATCTCCCATGTATGTTCTTGCAGAAATCGAAATTCACACGTGCTCAAGTTCCTTGGTTCATAATGAGAGTTAAATGCACTGAAGGTTACCAGTAGTAGGCAGTGAACTGTTTAATATTTCCTCTGAAATTTCACCCTTTGACTTCTCTAGTCCGTGCTGTGTCTCGGCACCAGAAGAAAAACCAGCTATTTCTCCTTTGTCCTTCACAGACCTTCCTGGGATTAAAGGTCAAAAAGACCAGATAGCTGGCTAAGATAAAAGGGTATGTCATTTAAAGGATTGTTAGACTAGAAGTCATTTGGAGCAGTTTGAATGATTTTTCCTCTCTTAAAGAATAAAATGAAAAATATTGATAATTTTAATGAAAACCAATGACTAAATTGGAACTGTTTGCTTTTGCCAGGATTAGTCTTCATAGAACTACGCAAGGAAATTGTCGTTCTGTTAGATAACATCCTCTCTGCTTTTATAGTAAAATATATTCTTGTCCAGATTATCTCTCCAGTAACTACAACTGTCAATAAAATGAGAAGTGAGGGACTGCTATAAGGGGAGAATGTATCAAAATATTTCTAAACCACATCCCCAATGAACAGGTAAGAGGTTGTTGTGCAGGACAAAGAGACCTCCAAGTAACAAAATCTTGTGGGTTTAATAGTAAATGCTGCTTCTTTTTCCCTCACAGTTTATTTACCAGTTAGAGAATCTCTAGTGTGCTATTAAAGAAGACTTTAAATGTCTGATTTCTTGCATTAAGATGAAAAGTAAAGCTTTGTTTTATTCTTTCATCTTCAGGCTGCAGCGAAGTGTTACTAAAACTCTTCATCGCTTGTCAGATCAGGCAGGTTAAGTGTATTGTATAGTGCTGCTTTTTGAAAGCTTTGTACTAGTTATTTTTTAGTTAAACAGGAGGTAACCACTTAGAGACTTATTTTCTTCTGCCCCAAGGGAACAGTAAGCAGTTTCCATGACTGCTACAATTTTTATTTTCCGTGGGTACTGAACTCCTTGATTTTTTTTCCATGAACTCATGTTGAGATATATTACTCAAGTTTTGGGGAACACCAGGCTGAAAATGGCATTTTTCAGATATTACTACCTGTTTTTTTTTTTAAATATAAACTTAAAAAATAGAGGAAGGACATCCTTTATTCCCTTTGCTTGCAAGGCTGGTTGTGCACCTCTCTCTGACAATGCTGCATGAAGCCAGTTTATCTGATTCTCATTTTGAGCTCCATTAACCGTGTTTGATTTCACCTAATGTTAATCAGCTGAAAAATAAGCATCTAATCTAAGCTAGTAATTTAGTCTAGGGGTGAGATATGGTGCTTCATCCCATCCTGTGAAAGGCTTCTAGTTTTCCTTAATCTCCGGAGCTTTATACAGAAAGAGTTGAGATGAGTAGTTCAGCCAAGATACTTGCCTTTTTTCTAATTTTCTTTTACTTTTTTTCCCCTTCTTTTTCTCTTTTTTTTTGGTGAGAAGGAGGCAGTTTATTGTAAGAGAAAGGACTCAATTATTCGTGGTGTTATGAAGTGACATTTCTCAACGGGGGGAGATGGCACTGAGTATTCTGAAATTTAAGTAGAAAAGGTGGAATCTGCAGAAATTGGTGGAAAGAATTAATGAAGTCGGTGATTATATAGAAGAGTGGCTTCAATGCTAATCGGAAACCTAAGGAAACTGTAATTTTTGGGAAGCAGCACTGGATATCACATCCCATCACTTTGTCAACAAAATTTTGACTGAGGACCAGTCTTCTGTTGCTGTACCAGTGTCTTTGAAGAGATTGCTGAACACACTGGCTCCTTCTAATCTGCTCTGTCATTTGCAGAAGAAAGGAGACAATGTTTTACTTGAGAAAAAAGTGAACCTCATATATTTCTGAATTAAATAGAACCTTCTTTGCTGACATCAGATTATTCTTTCTCCTTGGGCTTTTTGTATCTGACATCTTGCTTGCTGGAACAGCCGCTTTCTTTTTCCCTTTTATTAAATGAAATTCCTGAATTTGCTTCCTAGTATTTGTGATGCTACTAACTCTGGCATTCGCACATTCCTGCTGGGTTAATGTGCTACTTGGTGACTACTGAAGGCAGTTAATTCCTAGAATGGATCCAATCTCCTTTTTTTTTCCCACAGTGCTGCTACTTGCTACATCCTTCTGGAGTATCTTGTTTTTGTCGCTGCTAAGAACTTGTACCGTCTCCAACACTGATAGCTTTTTAGTGGTATAAGCTTTCCATCGGTTTAGAGACCTCTCGTTTGAAAAAGTTTTGTATTTTTTTTAGCAGGTCTCATTACCCTTTATTAAAAATGTAGGTTAGATTATTGTTGTTGCGAGAATTTTAAATGTTTTGGCATTTGTCCTTTATTTTTATATAATTCCTGAATAATGAAAATAGTCATAAACATCATAGTTTCATGTTGTTTACAACCAGTTTTCAGTTCTTATTACGAGCACTAATACAGTGCTAAATATTGGGCTGAAAATACTTCAGTTACTATAATTTGAAGTTGACAATACTGTAGTTCTCTGCTGACAATTAAATATAAAGCTGTTTTTGCTGCAGTGGAAGGAGGACACGT
Source organism: Calidris pygmaea (assembly GCA_003697955.1). NCBI lineage: Eukaryota > Metazoa > Chordata > Aves > Charadriiformes > Scolopacidae > Calidris > Calidris pygmaea. The sequence goes on from QJSC01011951.1 coordinate 1,307,524, forward strand.
TAGGATGCTTTGGAAGTCACCTCCGCTTTCCTCAACAGACCCAAGTCCTCGTGTCCTTGATACTTTTGTGATGCACGTATTTGAAGTGTGTACACTGGCTATTTCTGACCTGACTTCTTGCGTCCTGCCATTAATATTACATGAAACAAGAGCTCTGTCACTTTGTTACTAAAGCTTGACTTTCAGATTATTCTCTAAAATAAACATGCTGCTCTTTGGGATGTGGGGAATGGGAAACATTACCCTCAAGACATAAGAAAGTACTTAGAGATTCTTCTGCAGCTGCCTTTGTAAGTCAGTGATTCTTATTTACAGGACCTGGTTACAAATGCTGTTTAAATTCTTTTCCTTGTCCCCTTCTCGAGTCAGCAGCGATGAGACAGAATGTGCTGGAGTTTTCATCTGAGCTGAATAAACAAATTCTGGAATGACTGTTTTCTCTAGGCTGATACAAAACATCCATGTATCAGCCTGTTGTTATAACTTGAATGAATGAACAGGAGATTAGATTTGAGCGCACCGCAACAGCTGTTAAAGATCCACTTATTTATCACTGCGGGCTTCTTTGTACCAAATTTTAGGTGAAGTGATTGCTTTCAGACTTTGTGCATGGCTCCAGTGCCCACATCATTGATAAATAAAATCATGACTTGATAAAGAGATGGCTACACTTTTTTTTTTCTTTTTTTTTTTTTGCATAGTCAGCTTCTACTGGAAAATTTTTACTACCGATAAAATTTAGCGCTAAGTTGTTATAATGTACATTTAAGTACAAATTAGAATTTTGGCATCTTGATTTCTATTTCAGTGCGACTCCAACCACTGAGAAATCTGGGTAATGGGATCGGCAGATGTATTGATGAGTGTTATCTTTGCATGAAACGTTCTTTTTCTTTTCTTTCATTAACTTTTACCTGTAAAGACACACTTTCACTTGCTTGTTTTTTTTCACAGTATCATGGCATTATGGCCTCTTATATAATTTGCTTTTATCACAGATAGACAGAATGATATGGGTTGGAAGGGACCTCTGGAGATCATCTAGTCCAACCCCCTGCCAAAGCAGGTCCACCCAGAGCAGGTTGCACAGGAACATGTCCACATGGGTTTTGAATGTCTTATGCTTTGAACCATATTCCTCTAGAAGTAGGGCTTTCTTCCCCACAAACAGTTGGCACGTGGACATTTGACAATAAAATTCAATACCAAGAGCTACTCTGAGCTTGTATTCCCACTGATGGAAAGGTATGTGAAAATATCCTCAAAGAGAGGGCATTCTGATTCAGTGTGATGAGCAGCTTTGTGGATCTTCTTATTTCTGTCCAAGGTGACTGCAATCCAGAGCTGTAATTGGGTAAAATGGACTTTTCTGTGCCACTGATAGTGTGCAATCACAGCTGGAGAATCAGCTTTAAAGCTGATGGTAGTAGATGAACTGAATAGCAAAATGTGTTATTTATGTAGTGTGGACAGTACGGAGAGTCCCATGTGGGAGTGCTGGCCTGTGCCACAGCAGTTAGTAATTCTTTGCAATTAGTGGTGACTTCTAAATGTAAAACTAAAGAGATATTTTAGTTTATAAACCCTCTTACCTAGCTATTCTGTATAAACTTACACAGTTATTGCACTGTCATCTGTAGTGGTAGAGGACTTGCATTGAAATCTGCGGGGTGAAAGAATTTAGAAATCATTTTGTCCAAGAAAATAAAAGGGATCCCAGTAAATTTCCTTGTGCTGCCAGATTAAATAACTTTACAATGAACAACTTAAAATATCCTGTAAGAACGCTGCATGCTTAATCCTGTTGAAAGCAGAATCATAAAATCCTTCTCATCATCAATTACAATACGATTATTTTTTAAATGTCAAATTATGGAATCTGGATGCTTTTATCCATTATATTCAACAAGAAAAGCCTCACAGTGTACGTACAGCAGGAATTACCAGCGCTGAGAGCTGAAATAGCAAGTCTCTCAACTATTGTTTTCAGTCTAAGGGTATTCCACTGGTGATAGTCTTGTAAAGGTGTGTGATACTTCTGTTTTCATTATTATTATTATTTTTTTAATTATTTAAAATGAACAGGACAGCAAACGGATTTATGGCTAAATAGCTGCTGAAATAAGTTATTGCATATATATACACTTATATTATGGAGATGGGTGAGAAGGAGGGATTATTAAGAAGGACTGGTTGAAACGATTCACAGCCGTGTAAAGGCACTGGGAACAATTTTAAAAGTTACACTAAAACTTCACAAAGTCATGCAGCTGGCACAGCAGGAATTCCTAGAGAAACTAAAAATTAGGTACATTTTTATGTTAACTGGCTTCTTGAACTCAATCCACTTATTAGTGGTAAATGACTTATTTTATTAACTGTCACATGTTTCAAGATATATTGCCCGTGTGTCAAGTCTTGTGGTGCTTTCCTGTGTCTGTCACGTGTTATAACTAACATAAGATCTGAGCTTGGCATGAACTTGGGAGAGGCTGGTGGTTTTCTGGGCAGTGGGAAAGCCCAAACTGGGTATTGCACGAGGATTTTGTAGTGGAAGAGCTCACATGTTCATCGTTAAAGCCATCGGTGACTGGAAGGACTGTGGGGTGGCCTTGTCCTGCCCAGAGCTTGGCTCATGTATCCTTGGTTCTTGACTCCTACCCCTTCATTCTGTGCTCCATTTCTACCTTGTGTGTTGGTTAAAAGAACTAATTCTAAGTTTAGCCTTGGGATTTTGTATTTTTCAATTTTCTGTGGATTGTATACAGCCATTTCTGTTTACTTGATTTTTCTGTTGGTTTATTAGAACATAACCTTGGACATGGCAGGGAGTAATGAAAATTCTTCTCGGCTTTTCTCATTTGGGTGTGAATCTCAGAAATGCGTTATTTTCTTTAAATAGAGCTATTAAGCACGGGCAGATAGAACTCAATTCAAGGAATCACAGGGGAAAACCTCATAATCCTGCTCTCTCCTTTTTTTTTTTTTTTTCTAGCCCCTCTCATAAACTCGTTCTTGGGATTTACTGCTAAAGTTACAAAAATAATGGGATACTGAAAAGAGGATGTTCCAAATATAATATGAATTAACTTTGCTTTGTTATTTCTAGATCACGTACCATCTTGTTTCTAATTTAAATTAGTATTAAATTGATAGATATCCACATTTACATTGTAAAATAGATACTGTAATATATGCAAGAGCGCCTTTGGAAACTAAAATATTAAATATTTTAAAAATATGCACACTTAATTGCATTGTTTTCATGTTTAATTATCCTATGAGCTTGTTTAAGTGTTGCTGCACGGTACCAATATTTAACAGTTAATACAAATTTCTGTCCTTGGAGGCGCACTTTCTGTTTGTAATGAATCCATGATCGTAGGAAGTGTCTCTAATTCTGAATTTAAATGGAAGAGTTGCTGTATGTGTTGGTAGTTAAATTTGTATGAGTCTGAAAACAGAATTTATTCTTAAGAATGCTATTATTTAAAAATAATAATTAAATTTAAAAAACAAAAAAAAACCCCAAAAAACAATTTAAATACTGACCATACCATCATCCATGGTTCATAGTAAATAAATTTGGGAAATATGTGTAAGGTCACTGTAAGAGACTCTTCTGACACATATAGATACTGTTTTCTGGTGTTTCATTGTACATAAACTAGGAAACTTCCCAAGGGTCTCTAAGGGCTTCCTTTGTTGAGAGAGACAGGGAGAAAAATGGGTACTTTGGTTGGTAAAGCAAATAACTTACTCCTGGAGTTTTTTCTTCAGTGCTGGTGGAATGAAGGGGTGGTTTGTTATTTTTTCTATTGAGCATAAAGCTAATTTGGACTATTTATAGGGTTAGAGACCAGGTACAACAGTGTTTGAAAAGCATTAAATCTTTTCAAAACTTGTATGCCAGGAATACTGATGTATGAACAGTTACAACATGTCCTTGTTTCCTCTCCTGTGCCGTTACCAGCAAATCCAGGCTATTACAAAAATAATAATTAAAGAAGGAAAAGTGTATTTAATGGTATTGTTGACTTATTACCTAATTTAAGCACATTAAATGTATTTTGTACAGCTTTAACCGACATTGAAATAATACGGTTTGGTTTCAAAACTAGAAGTCTTACTATTTCCTTTAGTGTGCAATGAATATTTATATGGCTTTCTTAAAAACTTAAGTTTTCAGGAGTCCAGGATCAGAGTTCCTTGCCAGTGTTATTGATATCCAAAGCAAACTAAAGTATGTAATTCTACCGGTGAATTTTATGCTCGTAAAAGTTACCCGATTGACAGCTCTGATGAGCTGAAGATTCCATGTGAGCGCAGACAACACGGATAGGTGTCAACGGACTGTCTCGCATTGATTTTACCAGTGCACTTCAACCTAGACCTCAAGTAACCTGTTTCAGGGGTGACAGAAGTTTTATTTCCATGGTTAGCTGCTTGAGACAACTTTGAGAATGTCAGGAAAGGTAACAATATTTTTCTTGTTGTTTAATTGAATAAGAAATAAATGATACGCATTTTTTTTCCAGGTTTAGTAGAAATTATTGTACGCTACTTGAGTCATTTGTATAGTTGGCTACTTTTTCTAAATTAAGAGTGATGGATTTGATATTTTGTTTTCTCTCTGCTCTTCAATTTACGTGGCTACTTTTGATATTGATGTTTTTTTGTGTGATGTATGGAATTTAGATAGGAACCAAACCGAACTTTTAATTAAGAACAAATTGAGGGTATTTGCATATTATAGTATTTATATATTACGCATCTTAAATTGGAACGTGGGTGGGAAGGGTGTTTTAATTGTTGAAGAATGGTAATGTGTTTGTAGCCCCATAGATTGATGCTGTGGAGGTACCAGGTTGCCGACCTGTGCTTTCTGATTCGGTATTTACGACTGTTAACGTGCGGTTAGAAATTTTCCTTGTGACATCTTCATTAACTTTAATGTCACAAAGCTGCTGTTCCCCTGCCAGCTACCGAGACAGATGATGGGGTTGAAGGCAGCCCCGAGGTACCTTGTCCCGAGCGAGCTGGTTAATGTTCATACTTAATGTGCACGGGGACGTGAGAACGGCCTCGTTGGGTCAGATCGATGGGTTGAAGGCCCTGATGCTCTGTTGTCGATACCAGATGCTGCAGAGGTGAATGCAAGAAATTCTGCAGAAAGTAATTGTCAAATACTTCTTTTTTTGCTGGAAAAACTATTCCTGTTTCTGGCAATGGTTGGTACACGCGTTGAAGCAGCGTTCTCCAACTACACTTGATATATGATGTATCTATCTGGTGTTCTTTAGTCTGTTCTTTCCCCTCCCCTAGATTTTACTTGCTTTTGGCTTCAGCAAAAAGAGTTGACAGTAGATTGTCCACTGTGCATTTCAACTATTTGTTACAAAACTAAAAATCTTTTAAGTGCTGCCCTATCGGCTTTGTTGTGAGCCTTTTTAACAATGTGTGATGGAAGATTGAGTAGAACAGATTGAATAGGTTTTTGTCAGTGGTAGGTTGATGGTTGGACTAGATGATCTGAAAGGCCCCTTCCAACATAGACAATTCTATGATTCTACGAAGCCCAGAGCTGCCTATTTTATGTCACTATTTTCTATACCTTGTCTCTTCTCTGTGTTAAGCCATCTCAGGTTTTCTTTCCATTATTTTTATGTGCTTTCCCAAAGGAAAATAATGTGTTAGTGCCGTACCAGTTGCCTTCTGATAACTTCTGAATTTATTAACCTATTTCAGCCAAATCTAATTAAGGGGGGGCTGAAAGACTCAGGGCCCTGATATTTCTATAGGTTTTGATAAACTCACAATGTGGATCTGTAAGAAACAAGTCTATGCTAGTGCTCCTGATGCCAAAAAAACCCAAACAAACCCTTCTTACTTTTTCTATGCTTTGTTTCATAATGTTTCCCCTTAAAAGAAAGAAAATGTTAACATGAGCTAATGGACAAAATGGGTTCGAGAACTTTTAAAAGTGATTATTGTGTTAAGCCCATAAACGGCAAAGCTTATCTTTGGCTTTAACTTCTGAGTGGGAAGACTGATAAAACGTTGTCCTTGAGGAAGTGTAGAGGTGCATCATCTTATATCTATTTTTCATATTCTTCCTCTTTCAGTCTTTCTATGTTCTGTATTTACTTTGGACCTTCTCTTCCCCTTCTACCTTCATCTCTCATGCCCAGCTGGCCATTAAACAAATTTTCTTAGTGCAATACTTGGGACTTTCGTATGATTATGGTTGATTTTAAAAACCAAGCAAAAGGTAAGATAAAATGGCATTACACTTTCCAGTGTGTGTGACTGTTCATTTTTCAGACCTGAATTTGTTTACCATTGTGCTGCTCAGCTTGCTTGGCCTTATCTTCTCCCTTGTAAAGTCGTTCCAGTCTTACAAAGTCTTGATTAAAATGATTTAGACTATTCATGTGTAGAGTTTAAAGTCTCTGTTTAGCTTTCCCATTGCTGGTGCATTGTTGTCCTCTGCTTTGTCTTAGCCTGTGTCTAATCCACGATGGTAATTTACCACTCATTTTATAACGACGCTTTCCTAACAGCCTCTACTGACTGCTGATGGAAACGATAATGCAATCGTGTATGTAGCTTCCTATTTGCTGTCATGTTGGTGCACTCAGATGCCAATTTGAAGATGGTGCATTCTGATCTTGTGTATCTCACCCCCGTGATAGTCCTCTGGATTGCACCTGAGCCATGTACTTATGGCACGGGTTGTCCTTCCTTGTGACTTGTTTATTTGAAGGCGGAAGTCACCAGTGTAGCCCCCAAAGCGTTGCTGAGCTCCTTGGGTGAAGGAATGGTGGTCCGAAACTTGAGAGGAGAGGCCAAGGGACCTGGAGTTGTTAGGCTTGGAAGTTCCCTTCCAGCAAGGAAGTTATTGAGAAGACAGAACCAGTCTCTTCAGGCTGAGAGAGTTGGGGTTGTTCAGCCTGGGGAACAGAAGGCTCTGGGGAGGCCTTATAGCAGCCTTCCAATATCTGAAGGGCTACAGGAGAGATGGGGAGGGACTCTTGATCAGGGAGTGGAGCGATGGGACGAGGGGGAATGTTTTTTCACTGAAAGATGGAAGATATTAGGAAGAAATTCTTTCATATGAGGGTGGTGAGACACTGGCCCAGGTTGCCCAGAGAAGCTGTGGCTGCCCCATCCCTGGAGGGGTTCAAGGCCAGGTTGGATGAGGCTTTGAGCAACCTGGTGTGGTGGGAGGTGTCCCTGGCCAGGGCAGGGGGGTTGGAACTGCGTGATCTTTAAGGTCCCTTCCAACCTGAACCATTCTACGATTCTGTGATTCTTCATGGTGGGGCATGGCATGAAGATGAGAAATAAGAGACATGCATTAAAACAAAAGTGCTTTTGACCTGTGAGGAGAAGCTTTTTCACCATCAGGTCAGTCAGGCATTGAATATGTTGCCCAGAGGGGCTGTGCTGTTCCCATCCTTGGAGGTACTTTTTGTAAAGGCATAATTTTATCTCTTTAACGAAGATGGTCAAATGGCCTGGAGAACATCTGTGTGATTATATGATTCTGGTCTTTGAGGAGTTCCTATCTGAAGGATGTCCTGTTCACTGGACATTATTTTTTATTATTATTAGCGAAGCTGAATGAAAAGGAAAAGTAGAACTGATTTATTTCCCCCCCCCCCCTTTTTTTTCTTTGTAAATTTATTCTCTGAATACAATTTAGCTGAGTATTTTCTGTATTTTCTGAAAGACTTTTGATTCTATCGAACCTAAGTGTCTCTTCATTAATAACTTAATGCACCTGCCCTTTCAGGAGGGTTTCGTTAAGGTGCCTGATAATAAATGCTGTTTTCATTAATGGCTTTTTTGAAATGCAAGACTAATGGGTAGATTCTTAGCTCTGCAGGCCAGAGGCTATTTGATTAATTTGTCCATATTTTATTCCTGATTTCACAGGCTAACCTTTTTGAGGCTGCAGGTGTCTGCTTTACCTAATGTGTTGTTGGCAGCTTTGGGTGCCACCTTCTTGCTCTCACCTTAGTATTGTGCTGAATGGTTTTTCCATAAGGCAACTGCTTTAGAGTGAGAGCAAAAAGATACAAATGTAGATCTTCTGACTAACAAGGGCAGAGAAGTTGGAGAAAAATAGTATGAGGGTAGCCGAGTTGCACATACCCTTGTGCACCAACCTAGGAGATAAAATCACTGAATGCTTCTCGAGAATTGTTGTCATCCTGTGAAGCTCTTGGCTTTGCTCCAGCCCTGCTAGTGGATGGCCTTTGGAGTTGCAAGATTAAGTGGATATTATATAGCTGAAACCTCAGTAACTGTTGGTAAGTGCGTCAACTTTTCACTACCCTTTGCTTCTCTGGCCTCATCAATTGTCCCTGTAATTGCTAAAATTGTTCTGGACCCTGGAAAACATCCTGAGTGTGTGCTGTTGTGTTCATTTGATTTTGAAGCAAAAGTGGAGAATCAGTTATAAAGGTTAAGCAAATGGCTTTACATACTCTTTTTGTTCATTTGTTTCTTTTATTTTTATAGCAATCAGGTTAGTCTTTACCTGGACTACAGAAAATGGTAGCTGTCTCTACGACTGGATCCCCAAACCATTTTTGTAGGGTTTATGGCCTTTTAAAAAGGTTTGCTAAAGGCTGTTCGATGGAGAGGAATCTCAGAGTGTTGTCCTTGTCTAGAAAAGGCTGAACGGACCCTTTACCACAACAGGGGCCCCTCACCACAAAAAAAGATGTTGAAGGGCTGGAGCGGGTCCAGAGAAAGGCAACAGAGCTGGTGAGGGGTCTGGAGCACAAGTCTTGTGAGGAGTGACTGAGGGAGCTGGGGGTGTTCAGCCTGGAGAAAAGGAGGCTGAGGGGAGACCTTCTCGCTCTCTCCAACTCCCTGAAAGGAGGGTGTAGTGAGGGGGGGGTCGGCCTCTTCTCCCAAGGAACAGGCAATGGGACAAGAGGAAACGGCCTCAAGATGCACCAGGGGAAGTTCAGATTGGATATTAGGAAAAATGTTTACACTGAAAGGGTTCCTAAGCCTTGGAATGGTCTGCCCAGGGCAGTGGTGGAGTCACCATCCCTGGAGATATTTGAAAGACGGGTTGACACAGTGCTTGGTGACATGGTTTAGAGATGGTTTTTATCGGAGTCAGGTTGAAGGTTGGACTAGATGATCTTCAAGGTCCCTTCCAATGTAGGGAATTCTGTAATTCTATGAAAATTGTTGAAACGCAGCCATGTGGAGAATGCTCTTATGCTTCCATAATGTTATTTTCAAAAATAAACCCTTTCCCTGTGTGAAGTCCCCTTATACCCTTTTGCTCTGCACGGCCAGGTGTAAAGCCGACTTAAATAATTTGGTAGAAAACTTGAGTAAATGTGGTATAATTTTTATTCCAGAACTTGTCTCTTCTGTTCGTTGGGCATGATCACAGATTTTGACCAGTAAATATGAACTGGACATAATTTATAGTTTCTTCAGATCTCACCTTTGACTGTCTTGTCCCCTTTCTTCCCTGCTCTTAAAACTTTGTTTTAAATGTGAAAGAAGCTGAATTTACCTTTTTTTTGTGTATGTGTGTGGGGAGGGGAAGTTAACGGAACCAAATTCATATATTATCTTATGCTTGCAGTATGTCAAAATGGCTTCAAGAATAATTGGTTAATTTATATATACTTATTTTAAGTTAGAATCTGCGCATAAAGGGGAGGACATGTCATGCATTTGCTCTTTAACATTAACCGAGCATGACCATGTCTTCTAAAATTTTCCAAAAGAGTAGGTGGACAAATTGGCTGAGAAGGTGGATGAGAAGCTCAGCACAAGCCAGCAACGAGCACTGGCAGCCCAGAAAGCCCTCCTCATCCTGGGCTGCATCCCCAGCAGCGTGGCCAGCAGGGCCGGGGGGGATTCTGCCCCTCTGCTCCGCTCTGGGGAGACCCCCCTGACCAGTGCTGCCTCCAGCTCTGGGGCCTCAGCACAGGAGAGACATGGACCTGTTGGAGCGGGGCCAGAGGAGGCCACGGAGATGCTGGGAGGGCTGGAGCCCCTCTGCTGGGAGGGGGTGCTGAGAGAGTTGGGGGTGTTCAGCCTGGAGAAGAGAAGGCTCCGGGGAGACCTTGGAGCGCCTTCCAGTCCCCAAAGGGCCTCCAGGAGAGATGGGGAGGGACTTTTGATCAGGAAGGGAAGCGATAGGTCAAGGAGTTACAATTTTAAAATGAAAGAGGGGAGATTGAGATGAGATGTGGGGAAGAACTTCTTTGCTGTGAGGGTGGTGAGAGCCTGGCTGAGGTTGGCCAGAGAAGCTGTGGCTGCCCCATCCCTGGAGGGGTTCAAGGCCAGGCTGGATGGGGCTTTGAGCAACCTGGTCTGGTGGGAGGTGTCCCTGCCCATGGCAGGGGTTTGGAACTGGATGATCTTTAAGGTCCCTTTCAACCCAATCCGTTCTATGATTCTGTGAAATAAGAATGGTGAAGTAACTACATCCTGGTGGCCATCAAAATGTCATTGTGTGTCGACAGTCACTGATTGGTTGACCAAGGTGCAGGCAAGAGCTTTGTGGTTTTTATCATCTACTGGTTTCCCGGGTCTGCGATGTTAGACGGAGCACTTTGGTCACTCTGCTAAGCCTTGTGCAACCTGCTGCTAGATCTGAGCGTGGTAATGAGCCCATTGGCAGTGCAGCTGGTGGTGCTCCGTTCCCATTATCCCGAAGAGAATACCGCTTATCAGTCACCTATCAGCATCCACCCTTCATGGGAAGAGGACAGAGAAGTTATTTCTGGCTCCAGCACTGTGCCTTTTTGCGTATGGTTCCCATTACTGCCCATCTCTCTAAATTGTCCTGTGATGCGAGCTGTGCATTAGCACATTCAGACCCGGGAATGAGGGGGGGGGCGCATTCGTTTTACGCTCTTGTAGGAGCATAAGAAAGCAGAGGGATGCAGTGTGACCTTCCTAAATGTACTTGCCAGAAAATCTTTCGAATTTGTCTGCTCTGGGATGCACTTACTCTGAAGGTGATGCTGATTTCAGTATCCCGAAGAACTTAAAATACTCAGGGGGGTGGTGGTGGCAACGGTTACAGAGTTTTTGGCAATTGCTATGTACTTCCCATCTCCGGATCATGCTTATTTTAGCAGCCTTGCACCCACCAGATTTTAATATTCTCCAGTATTTCAATGCCCAGCTGTCTGTTTTTAATGCCCTGTCGTGTGGGCAGAGAAATGTTACTGCTTTTATCTAGAAACGATTCCATTTTTTTTCTGGTTTTCTGCCTAATAAATTAACTTTTCTCTTTTTAAGTGCTACTTCCCCTAGAACAAACCCTTCCTACTTGTAGAACTGCAATTTTTTTTACTGAAACATCATAAAGTTCCCATTTGGGAGCTCCCCAATTATATCTTACAATAATTCTATTGAATGATCTATAGCTCCACTTTTATTCCCTATTAGTATTTGGCTGATCGATGGGTAACCTAATTGATTGGTAAGGTCAAATGTCTTTATTAGCTGATGCCTGAATCTTTTCTCATTACAACCTCAAAAAAAAAATAACCTTTTATGGTCTGTTAGAGTTCTTGTACTCATATTTGCACACCAGAACAATAAACTTCATGCTGGAGATGCTGGTGAACAATATCTTTATGCAACGTTTTGTGTATTCTCAGGTGTAGTATTAAAAGGACATGAAATATTGAGGTCTATGGATTGAGCAGAACTGCAATAGGAAACACTTGATCACGGGTTTTCAGATTGTTCTGTGAATAAGGTAGCTGCGGTGTGAAATAAATTCTTTGCTTTTACGACAGCTTAATCATTTCTAAGTGTAGAAATGCCGAACCTTAACTGCTCTCATTTTGGCTTGTGATGCCTGCTGAGGTGTAGGGGATATTGATGTGTGCTGCGGTACAGAAATGGCATCCCGGTGATTGCCTGATGTTTTGCTAAAGTTTTTTTTTTCCTCTTCTGGCAATACAGTTCACCGTGATCTTTGGTTGGAGATATCCAGGTGTGCTGTGGCAACTCAGGATTTTCTCTAAGGGCGAGTGTCCTCGCGTGGCCGCAGAGGAGAAAATAGTGGAGCAGTGTCACTTGTCAGCAGAGATCCTCCCAATATAATTATAGAATGGTTAGAGTTGGAAGGGACCTTAAAGACCATCCAGTTCCAACCCCCTGCCCTGGGCAGGGACACCTGCCATCAGACAAGGTCACTCAAAGCCCCATCCAGCATGGCCTTGAACCCCTCCAGGGATGGGGCAGCCACAACTTCTCTGGGCAACCTCAGCCAGGCTCTCACCACCCTCACAGCAAAGAATTTCTTCCCAATATCTCATCTAAATCTCCCCTCTTCCAGTTTGAAACCATTCCCCCTCATCCTATGGCTCTAGTCCCTGATCAAGAGTCCCTCCCCATCTCTTCTGTAGCCCCCTTTTAGGTATTGGAAGGGTCTATAAGGTCTCCCTGGAATCATCTCTTTTGGGGTTCTGCCTTTTTATGCACAGGCACCTGCTACATTTGTATTTACCTCTGGATTTTCATGTATTTTAATATATTTTTAGGCTGGGGATCTTGCCATTCACAAGTGTCCCCCCACTTTTCCCCAGCATAACTCCGTTTCTGCAACGTAAGCACTTGCTGCATCTGACAGGGTGGATATCGATTCCTTCTGCTTTACTTAAGATGGTTATAACTGAATTAGTTGGTCAAGACTCCCATGCAGTCGATGAAACTGCTTCATTCATTCATAAAATCCGCTATTTTAAAACTCTACTTAAGGATGAGAAGAATCGCACACTGGACTGTATTAACTATAATGGGAGTGTGGGCTAATGATGTTGGATAATATTTGCAGATTAGGCCAATTCCTGGAGACGAGGTCATCGAGACACATGGCTGTGTGTCACTGGCTTTTTTTATGTGTATCTCTTTATTTTTTTTTTTAAATCTGATTGCTGCCTAATGTAAAACAAATAACTGGTTCCACAAAGGGTACTAGAATTGGAGGCTGTCCCCCTTTAATCTTCTAATCACTGGGCACTCTAAAAGGCATTTTTTTCTTTCGCTTTATTTGTAAAAAAAAATTAAATATGTATATATTAGAGTATATATGATATGTAGACTCAAACCTGTCCATCTTAGGAGGATCTAAATTCCAGATATTCCAATTTCTGGGCAATTCTTTAACTTTTAACTTGCTATGAAAGAGAAGGCTGATGGCTTTTTCTCTTCTGCCTCAGTATCTCCAGCAATTTCCGACCACTAGCTGTTGTTGAGCGCTGCCTGTGTACATAAATACTTAATACAAATGCAACCTCGAAGGAGACAATTGGTTGTCTTGTGATTGCTTCATGTCTTATGTTGCCTGAAAATGTAGTTCTCTGCTTTTTAGCTACCTAAGCAAGTGTTTATCACCTTCTTGGAAATTGTGCTTGAGCAGTACACATTTTAGAGTGAGATTTCATGTCTTTTAGCTCTGTGGTTCCATGGATTGGAATTTGAGCCTTCATATAAATAAGAGAATTATTGGTGGGCCTGGACTGGAATAGTAGAATATTGTGGAGTTACAGCTCAGCTAGTGTAGGTCTGCCTTTATTCCACACAGGCAGATCTAGATTAGGATTTATATTTGCATAAACCTGGAAATAATAACTTGATTTTTTAATCTTTTCCTACAGATGTACTTTATAGTTGTTTTCTCTTCCACCTATGGGAAAACTCACTCTTCCTGATTGCTATAAATCACTATTTTATGCAAAGTTAACAGCTGTTCTACTGAATATGGTGTAACTTTTGGTTATTAAGCTACTACATTCTCCCAAGTGGAAAATGTTGTTCTTTGTTATTAGATGACTAGGCATTCTTTATTTTTTTTTCTTTAATTCCTGCTACATTGTCAAATTGTATTTGGATAGAGATAAAACAAAACCATCTCCAAAGTTGGGTTGGTTTTTTGTGGGTTTTTCTTGGTGGGGATGGTAGTGTGTGTGAGTTTAGGGGGAAACAGCTTTTTCAGAATATTTTCTTCTGGAATTGTCTTGAAACAGGCTTTATTGCTACCTCTTCTATCAAAGGAAGTAACAACAAACTATTTCTGATCTCCTTGGGTCAGATTTTTTCAGAAGTTTGCAGTTACCTGTAAATGGGGAGATGGTTTAATATTGAACAGTATCAATGTAGGAACTTGCAAGACTGAGCCCTTGAATATCAAAGAGAGATGGGAATGGACTTGTTTTGTGTTTCCAAACCTTATTCAATGAATTTTGGTGTATATATAGGTGTCATTCAAACTTGTAGGATTAGTGGATCTCACGCTTTTCTGCCTTTGTGTTTAACAGTTGATTCACAGTCTTGAAGAAGTTGCTTCCCTGCTTTTTAGTTCTTAACCAGACTTTCAATTAATTCATCTGACGTAATCTAAATGAAGAAAATATTCTTTCCGTGCCTACTTCTTTAAACAAAATTCAGAGAATTTGAAGTAAAATCTTTTTCTAGCAATACGAACTAGAAGTATGGATATCTAGGATGTTGTAAATGCTTTGTTAGTTAAAATACACATTTGCAAACACACAGCTTGTTACAGAGGAAGATGTTCCCCTTGTTTCCATATGAATAATAAGCAACATTTTATGACTTCTATTTAGGACTTGGTCCCATCTCACCCCCCCTCCTTTTTTTATTTTTACTTCATAAAGACATATTTCTTAAGAAAAATGTACTTAATTTAACACATACTGTACGTTTTTTAATTTTCAAAGGGTTCCACTAATTGAAAAGTTGTTTAATAACAGTAATTTGTAAAGGTTCTCTAGTGTTCGTATGCTAAAATTTGAAAGGTGGTTAAACCACAAGAAAGCACTCCGACTGCTTTATAGTAAAAAAGAAAATAAATAAAATAAGGCATTGTATTATGCAGTTGTTTCTGTAATTAGCAATATATTGGGTTGTGTTAACATTTAATTTAATTTTCTTTTAATTGTAGTTAATAATGAAGAACTAAAGAAAAGAATAGCTGAAGAACTGGCATTAGAACGAGCCAGGAGAGATGCTGAAGCTCAAAAGAGAAGGTTGGTTGGTTCATAACAATATTTAAAACAAACAAGTTCTTACTGTTTTTATTACTGTTATTTTTCTACTTACTCTAAATAGTTGCATTTTGTGCCCCAAGACAAAATGGTGGGCAAGACCTTTGCGTGATACAGCAAGTTTTGATATTAAATACATGTTCAAACAACAAATTAACAAATTAAAATTCTTCCGTGTAAGAATTGATATAAAATGTTGGTGTAAATCCCTTCTGACCTCATAAGCCTGCCTCTTTTTTTTTTTTGCAGTCTTTTGAGCTCAATCTTTGTTGATTTCTCTGGAGTCCAAATATTCACTTTGCGATGTAAACCTAGAAAATAGCTAGAGAGCAATGCAGAGGTGCGTAACTTAAAACCCCTCTGATCAAAAGGTAAATTTTAACAGCAGTAGAAATGGTAATTCTTGTTATTTGTGTGAATTCTAGATATTTCTGGGAGCTTCAGTATGTTTAGAACGGGTTTAACCATTCCATGATTCTACTTTGTACTACCTATTGGAGTTAGAAGGGACCTTCTAAGATCGTTCATCGAGTTCCAGCCCCCTGCCCTGGGCAGGGACACCTCCCACCAGACCAGGTTGCTCCAAGCCCTGTCCAGCCTGGCCTTGAACCCCTCCAGGGATGGGGCAGCCACAGCTTCTCTGGGCAACCTGGGCCAGGCTCTCACCACCCTCACAGCGAAGAATTTCTTCTCAATATCTCATCTCAATCTCCCCTTTTTCAGTTTAAAACCATTCCCTCATGTCCTACGGCTCCCCTCCCTGATCAAGAGGAGCTTGATCCCTCCTCAGCTTTCCTGGAGTCCCTTTAGGAATTGGAGGGGGCTCTAAGGTCTCCCTAGAGCCTTCTCTTCTCCAGGCTGAACCCCCCCAACTCTCTCAGCCTGTCCTCCCAGCATCTCCGTGGCCTCCTCTGGCCCCACTCCAGCAGCTCCATGTCTCTCCTGTGCTGAGGCCCCAGAGCTGGAGGCAGCACTGGGGGGGGTCTCCCCAGAGCGGAGCAGAGGGCCAGAATCCCCCCCCTCTCCCTGCTGGCCACGGGGCTGGGGATGCAGCCCAGGATGAAGGGGTCTTTCTGGGCTACCAGCACACTTTGCCAGCTCGTGTTGAGCTTCTCATCCACGAACACACCCAAATCCTTCTCCTCAGGGCTGTTCTCCATCCATTCTCTGCCCAGCCTGTATTTGTGCCTGGGATTGCCATGTCCCAGGTGCAAGACCTTGCACTTGGCTTGGTTGAACTTCACGAGGCTGGAATGGGCCCACCTCTCCAGCCTGTGCAGGCCCCTCTGCGCAGAGGGAGGGTAGAGTCACACAGAACTCAGCAACAGAACTGGGATGCAGCATTTTTAAAATATACTCTGCAATGTTTAGTCCGCTACTGTGGGATTATTAACAACAAAAAAAATCCCGTTTGAATTTGAAATGGAGTTTGGCTGGATTGGTGAACCTGGTGGACTTCTGTGTTAATTCATATTTTCTTTCAGTGTTTTTCCTAAATAGATAATATGACACACTGACATTGTCCCCCATTCTGAGAATGGGAAGAAAGGCTCATTATGATGAATTAAAAAAATTAGAACGTAATTAGTAGTACTTAAACTGTCTGCATATATATCAGTTGTTTCCTACACATCATTATATTATTATTTAATTGAGTTAGGTTGATGGAGTATATAATTAGATAGGACTATATAAATGTCCCAGAGAAAAAAAAATAATCAGGCTTTTCTTTTGCATCAGCAATAAAGGAAATCAATATGTTACAGTGAAATCTCTCCTCTTTTGAACTGCTCTTTGACAGGAGAACTTGCATTACATTTGAGCTTAATGTTGGCCGCTCAAGAGTTCAGCTGAACGGCATTACACCATGGAAATATTTGTTTTCTAACTTCAGGATTTTGTCGGATGAGGCTTTTCAGTAATTTTCATGAGGTATTTCGTAATTCAGTTTGCACGGGTTGTGCACTGAGCTGTGAAAGGCAGGGAGCGGGTTGGCTTGTCGTGTACCTGATTTTGTGTTTGGTAGGGAATGACGCTGGCAGTCTGCCCTTCATTTGGCTGAGGATTAGTGAGGAAGATGCTACGTATTCAAAGGATCCTGTAAAATCTTTCTGTTGTCTCAAAATTAGGTTGGAGAATCTGTGCTTTCCGAAATGTAAGCTATAAAAATAAATAAAAATATACAGAATAAAATCAGAACTATCAAGTCATGTTAGCAGCTTTAATCCTCTTCTAGTTTTGATTTTTTTTTTTAAACAATAAGCAAGGATTTTTTTATTGTGCTTTCTCTACGGTATACTAATATATTTCAACCAGATTGTAGGAGCTCTTTTCATGTTGGATGAAACAACTTTTTAAAAGATGCAGCTGTTTATGTCGCTATTACTTGAGGTCTTTACGAGCTGAATTCTGGTCGAGCTTTGTGTTTTAAAACCACTCAAGAAGCATGATAGCAAATGTGGAGCTGCTTTCCATGGTTTTTAAATTTTGTTTTGGAGGAGGTATGGAAGGGGCATAAGCCCATCGTTAGTGAATTTATCTGGTAGCTTAGGATTGAAAACTATTTGACTTTCCACTTCTGATCTATTAACAATTTAGTTTCATAACCCACTCATTGTCTTTGACCATCTTTTAGGACACGTGCCAATGGTATGTGACACAAACTTAAAAATCTTTTCTTTCTGCATTCCTTTTATGAGAACTTTTTACCGTAGATGGTGTATTTTGCATGTGTACGTTTTCATTGTTTTCTCAAAAACATTGCTTTTCCCAATCTTTAGGTGAAACACCATTTGAACATGTAAATATCCAAAACTTGCAACCGTTCGTTGTGCCTGATTCCAACAGTCTAATGGCTAATTTCAGTCCTGTTTCTGTATCCAGTGTGTGACCACATTCTGATCTGATTGTGAGATATATTTTACTCAGTTCAGGCTGTGAAGGAAGGAAATTTTAATTTGAACATGCTATATAATGTATTTATTCACACATATATACACAGTACAGATGGACTACTCTTACTATACGAAGTTAAGATCTGTGCTTATTTCTGGGATTAGAGCTAAAGGCTGACTCTTCAAATTGTATTTTCATGCTGTCAATGCACTCAGAACTTTGAGCGGTTACACATGAAGCAGTGATTTGGACCCAGCCTTAGAGCATTGTATGTCCACTGGTCTTTCATATTATTTCTTTATGCTGCTTCATGTATTTTCATTTCCTCTTTTTCTGTGATTGAATGTGGTTCTGAACCTTTCATAGAATCATAGAATGGTCCAGGCCGGAAGGGACCTCCAAAGGTCATCTAGTCCGACCTCCCCGCGGTCAGCAGGGACACTCCCAACTAGATAGACCAGGTTGCCCAGGGCCTCATCGAGCCTTACCTTGAATATCTCCAGGGATGGGGCCTCAACCACCTCCCTGGGCAACCTGTTCCAGTGCTCCACCACCCTCACAGTAAAGAACTTTTTCCTAATCTCCAATCTAAATCCGCCTTTTCCCAACTTAAAGCCATTGCCCCTCGTCCTGTCACTGCAGGCCTTTGTGAACAGGCTCTCCCCAGCCTTCCTGTAGCTCCCCTCAGGTACTGGAAGGCTGCTATTAGGTCTTCCTGGGGCCCCCTCTTCTCCAGGCTGAACAACCCCAGTGCCCTCAGCCTGTCCTCGTAGCAGAAGGGCTCCATCACCCTGGGTCATTTTCGTGGCCCTCCTCTGGACCTGCTCCATCAGGTCCATGTCCTTTCTATATTGAGGGCTCCAGACCTGCACACAATACTCCAGGTGAGGTCTCACCAGAGCAGAGTAAAGTGGCAGAATCACCTCTCTGGACCTGCTAGCAACACTTCTTTTGACTTCACCTGACCGCCACGACTTTTCAAATATCATGGAAAGTGGCTTGGCAACTACATCAGCCAGTTCCTTCAGGACCCTGGGGTGTATTTCATCAGGTCCCATGGACTTGTATATTGTCAGGTCCCTAGTTGATTGCTTACTGCGTCTTCACTTACAGTGGGAGGGACTTTGTCACTTTGGTCACCAACTCGTGGCCCATCAGCATGGGAGCTAGGAGGAAAGGGGTTGCCAGTGAAGACTGAGGCAAAAAACTTGTTGAGAACTTCTGCCTTCTCCTCGTCTGTTTAT
Organism: Calidris pygmaea; assembly: GCA_003697955.1. Taxonomy (NCBI): domain Eukaryota; kingdom Metazoa; phylum Chordata; class Aves; order Charadriiformes; family Scolopacidae; genus Calidris; species Calidris pygmaea. Next base: position 1,326,740 of record QJSC01011951.1, read on the forward strand.
GTTTCTTTGCTGAGAATATGAAGCTTACCTAAACTTTTGACTATATGAGAGTAGGATGAAGACCAGGATACTCCTTGGGGACTTAAATTTCCCGACAAATAATGATGAACCTTTACAAGATTTTCTTCTCCCGGAATTTGGAAGTCCAAATAGAGGTGGTGGAGTCCAATAGGGTCCAAATAGAGGTTGTGGAAACATAGTGAGTTGATGAGAAGGTTGATGAGAACCACCATCATAGGAAGACATGTGGCTTCTGATCCGTGGATGGAAATGTGAGTATTACCAATGGCTGAATTGCCCTGTGTTTGACTGCCCTGGGCAGGACACCACCTCATCTCACTTACTGGTTTTGCAGTCCAACTAATGGACAAACGTTTCTGGAAGTGCTAGTGCCCATTAAAGGTACAGACAGAAAAAAAAGGTATTTTGAAAAAATGAAAGTGAACAACAACTTCTCTCATCAGCATAATGATAAAATTTTAGCTGCTGCCAACCTCATCAGACTACTGGTTTCCTCCACTAAAATATACGCAAAATAATACTTAAATAAAAAGAGGCAAATGAAGGATGTGATTTTTCCACAGAAATTGAACATTCATGAATGATTACTTACCTCTCTTTCCCTTGAAAATCAGTCTTATTTATTTTGCTAATCACTTAGCTTAGGATAATTATATTTGTGGGTTTTCAGTCTGTTTTTTCGCTTGGCGAGTGTTTCCTGGCTTTCGCTCATCTTATATGATTTGGCACATGGCAAATATTAATTGTATGCAGAGTGAGATAGTTCTGCAAAACGCTGTGCATGACAGTCCCTTCAATATTGCAGAAAGTTTATTTTGTTCCAGTCTTCGCTGTACGTATGCATTTAATTTTCTTAGCGTGCCAAATATACGTCCCTGCGCGGTTTGCTGATGTATGACTGTCTCAAGAGACCCAGATGATTGTTTTCCCTGTGCTTTAGTTGTACTTGGATTCTCCTACATCATGTCTCCTGTGATTCCAGCGTTTGTGTCTTAGAGGAAAAGCACTACTGTAAGCAGGAATTTTAGGGCAGGGAAAGGCTTAAAAGTAGTCTTTGGTTTGGTTTGGTGGCCCTTCAGTAACTCTGTTGCTGGGTCTGCTCTAAAATTGTTTAAGGCATCATAAAGGTAAGAACATTGTGGAACTGTTGCTCAGAGTCTTGTTAAAAAGGCTGTGATGTAGGTGGTAGTTACATAGTGTGTCTTAAATCTTTTTTTTTTAAATTTCTGTTTAGACAGTCACAACCCTGCAATATTACTTCTCTTTAGCTTAAGATCCTGGACATGGGTTAACTTAATTTGAGGAACATGCTAGAACTTCTCTAGGTGACTTCATCTGAAGTTAATGGGAGGTATTCCTGGGGTCCCTTGTGAAGGGAGTTGAATAGGTGGTAGATGTCAGTGGGTGGGAAATGGTGGGTCTCTGGAGTTTAATCAGCAGCAGATCCAGAAGAGAACTACTGCCTGCTGCCTCAGGAGTGTCTCAGTGTCTCTACCTACCTTGTACAATAGGTGCAAGCCTTCATTTTATTTTGTGATCTTGTTCAATCCTCGTCCAGCTTTCTGGGCCTTTTAGTGGTTGCCTGTTGGGATCCCTGTTATCCCTTCCCTGCATTGGCTTCTGCTTATTTTCCAGTATGGTCACCAAAAAGCCAATTAGCAGAACAAGAAAGGCATGGACCTGTTGGAGTAGATCCAGAGGAGGCCATGGAGATGATCCAAGGGCTGGATACCCTCTGCTGTGAGGACAGGCTAAGAGAGTTGGGGGGGTTCAGCCTGGAGAAGAGAAGGCTCCGGGGAGACCTTGGAGCCCCTTCCAGTCCCTAAAGTGGGGGGCTCCAGGAGAGATGGGGATCAGGGAGGGGAGCCATAGGAGGAGGGGGAACAGTTTTAAACAGAAAGAGGGGAGATTGAGATGAGATGTGGGGAAGAACTTCTTTGCTGTGAGGGTGGTGAGAGCCTGTCCCAGGTTGCCCAGAGAAGCTGTGGCTGCCCCATCCCTGGAGGGCTTCAAGGTCAGGCTGGAGGGGGCTTGGAGCAACCTGGTCTGGTGGGAGGTGTCCCTGCCCATGGCAGGGGGGTTGGAACTGGATGATCTTTAAGGTCCCTTCCAACCCAAACCTTCCCGCAGTTCTATGATGGCTTCTGATAGCTCTTAGGGTTTGTTATGTTTTGACTCTCTGGTCTCCTGTGATGACTTTGGTAACTTTTGTCGTGAAAGCCGTATGAAAAATGCTTTTCTTGAGTAATAGAGATGATAGATTTTCAAACACTCCCTGGTAGTGAATTGCTGGAGCCTGTTCTACTTGGCTTGCTGGGCTCCATATGGTGGGGCATTTTAGCTGTCATTAGCTGGATAACTTATTACAACCTCTGTATTTCTAAACATCCTCATCTGTTTAAAGAAAATCTTTCCAAACCCTAAATCAGCTTTTAAAACTACGTACACACCGGTGCAGGAAGGTGGCTCTCAGCAGTAGGTTATTAGATTGCAGCCATTACCTTCTTTATATTTTTTTGTTGTTATTGTGCTTGGGGGAGGGTCCCTCTATAACTGCAATTCACTTTGGGGTTTAATTGATACTCTGATGCCTCTGAGTGCTTCCCCCCGACCTTGTTTTGTCATGTCTCGGTGGTACATTGCATAGATGACAGGCTCTTAGTAAACTTCTCAGCGTAGATGGCTTTTGCTGAAGAGAACAACAAATTCACCAGCGAAAATGTAAAGCAAAAGAAGAATGAAGAACAATATTAGAGAAGAACCCTTTGGGAAACTACACACCAAAAAAGTTATATTAAAATCAATACTGAGGCTTGACCTTTTTGTGCTACTGTATATTTTAAAGCTTACTATTGATTTCTGTTTTAATAACATGTTTATTCTAGTTTACTGGCGCAGGTCAGGAGAACATAAGAAATAAAATGATTGATTTATTTTCAATATTCATTCTATATTTTACTGAGGTAATTTATGAAGAGCATATTAATGTATCTTCAGTCCACGTAGGTAGTGCACTAAATGGGGGGAAAAAGTTTTTTGGTTTTTTTTTTTTTGAAGTAGATCCATTTTGTTCCTAAATGATTATATTTTCCCAGATAATTTGCTATGTTAAATTGGGAGACTGGCTTTTTTTGGCAGTATTTTTTTCACGGGGGAGAAGAAGCTTCTATTTTTTTTAATTTTTTTTTTTTTTGAAAATAGTTGTAATCTAGTCTTCTGCCACGGGGACCTTTCGGTAGTGTTCAGGTTAAATGCGAAAACAGTCAGGGAAATTGTATCTTTGTGCTGCTGACAGTAGGATAAAAAGCTGGAAATGCTTCCGTGAAGCAGTAAAAGGGATTATAATTGTTTTGATTTCTGATAGGTAAAGAATAAGAGTTTAATATCTTCTGGTATGACTTACCATACTGTTTTTTAAAAAAACAGCTAAAGATATTACCCAATTGTTAATGACATTTAGGAATGCAAAAATTGGTACAACAGACTTTCACCAAAGCTCGCCGCCTCTGCTCATCCTTTCTCTGACAAGGTTTCCATGAAATAAGTGTTGTGGAGAGAGATTCAAGCAAACTTTAAAAACACAACTGAGAAACCTGCTTTGAGAGGGAAGTTTTTTCATGACTGTTGTTAGTCCTGGGGAGAAAATCTACTCTGGTGTGAAAAGGTGTACATTTGAAGTAAAGCTCTGGTGTGAGTACAGCCAGGTTTATGTAGCCTGTGGATAATTATTCTATCTTTGCTCATACACCCTTATACAGTGTGACTTGTCTTCCACGAGTCAGTGACATTCGGTGTATCAGGAAAAAAAACTGGCTGTTGATTTGAGGGACCAAAGCTTGGGATATTTTATAATTATAAAATAGTCATAAAATATAGAATGATAGAATCACTTAGGTTGGAAGGGACCTTTCACATCACTGAGTCCAACCATCAACCTAACACTGACAAAACCACCACCAACCCATGTCCCTCAGGACTATGTCTGCCCGGCTTTTAAATCCCTCCAGGGATGGTGACTCCACCACTGCCCTGGGCAGCCTCTGCCAAGGCTTGATAACCCTTTCCGTGAAGGAATTTTTCCTAATATCCAACCTAAACCTCCCCTGGTGCAACTTGAGGCCATTTCCTCTTGTTCTATAGTGGTAGGACTTTGGAAGATAAGTCATAAATTGCATATAAACTGGGAAGAAAGGATAGTGTGGCATCTGATAAGGGGCTCCCGTCTCCCAGTGTGACATGTCGGTGTGCACGATTCTATCCTTCCATGTCTGAAGATGTGAGGTTGGTAGAGAGAGGAATTAAAATAGTGATTGGGTGAGATTGCAGAGTAGGCTTTTCTGGAATGTAAAACCAGATAATATTGGGCAGTGGTGAGGGATATTCATTTACCAAAACAAAACATTCAATTTGGTGTGTATAACTGATTTTATAAAAATTAAAAAAAAGTAAAACCTCTATTTCCTTTCCAAAAGGCCACCTCAGCCTCTGGGTTGGGGAACGCGCACGGGGACAGCACAAACCTTAGCATCATTTCTAGAGCTTGAGTTCCTTGTAGTCATACCATCTCAAATGTTTTTCTTTCCTCCCTTGCAGCAGAAGTTTCCCTTGTCTGATCTCACACCCAGCAAAAGATTTAGAAATGACTTTATTCTTCAAGAGCTATAGTATTACCCAGGGCTGGAGGATTATGGGATAATACAGCTCCCTCACAGGGAAAGAGGGAATGAGAAGGGTCAGGCTGGGTCAAGACTGTCCCTTTACAGGCAAAGGAAGGAGCCAGGATTAAGTGTGAAGTTTTGGGTTGGAGCAGAGATTTTCCTGTAAAAGAAGTGCTGTGATCAGGCGAGCTGTTGTAGCTGATGCCTCTTTGGAGGGCCATCTGTTGAGAAGGTAATTCTATTATGGAAGCTCAAGTCACCTTCTGAAAGGGCTTGCATTGCATTTTTAAAAACCATAAAAGTTTAGCGCACGATCTTACCTGCAAAATGCCAAAAAAAGCATAAAAATGCTTGCAGCCACGCTGCTTCTGAGGGTTTGGAAATATCAAACTGTCAGAGGAGCCTGCTTTACTTTCCTTATTGTTTTCTGGGAAAAAATAAACAGTGTTTGGTAATGGTAGAGTTACCCTCCAAGATTTCTGTTGTTGGTCTGTCTCTCCCGTAATACCTTACAGTCTAGTTCTCAGATATTCGGAGGTGAATCTCGGAGACAGGACGTGGAAATTGGAGAAAGCAGCACAATAATTCACTCCTACCTCTATAAACCCCATTTTCAAGGGGGTTATTTTTCACTACGATTTTAAAACTCGACATCTCAGCTGACAGCTTGTAGACCGAGCTTCATCATGATAAGTTTATTTCTAGGAGAGATGGGGAAATGACTTGAAGCCAGTGAGTTTATTTGGAGAGAGCATCAACAAAAATAATATTCCTTCATAGTTTTAGATTCAAGGAGGGAGGAGGGAAATTCTTTCCCCCTGGCAATTTTAAACGAACCTTTGCTTTCAAACCGCTGAGCTCTTTCATTTTGAAAAGTAGCAAATGAGTAGACATAGAGAAACACTTACAAAATTTTTTTTTTTATTATTATTATTTTTAACTGCCACTTCATTTTAACGGATGATTAATGTTGTCGTAATTTCGTGACTGCTTTTGCAGATCCCAAGAGGAGTGATACTAAGTTTGAAAGTAATTTCAAGTGGAGTTATGTGGATATCGGGGAAAAGTCTTAGCTAAATACATATACAAATTATGTAAAACAGTTTTACTATTCTGACTTGGGTTCTTTGCATGCCTCTGGCATAAAGGTAGACATTTGTTCATTATTCTGTCTTTATATAATGCTGATCTATATGCACATATTTTAAAAACAGTGGCTTTATGAAGTATAATTACAAAATCCCCTCAAGTGGCCTTCCCTCCCTCCTCCTCACCCTCCCTCTTCTCAATACTCAACCCCCCCCCCCCAACCCAAGTATCTTAATAAAGAATCTTAATAAAGAAAGTCAACTCAACCATACTCTATAAGTGATGAGCAGCCATCAGACTGACGAGAGTCAGTGTCCATACCTCAATGCGTATTAACAAGCTGTCTGTGGAGGTATTGTTGATAAATTGAAGAGCTGTATGTAATTATGAGTTTTGAAATTAGTGGCTTTGATCTTTTGATCAAGGGCTGGCGCATAAAATAGCATGGCCATTAGCAAAGATTTTTCAATTGACAGATGTTAGGCTGAGGCTGGGAGGCGGTTGGAATAAGAAAATGAATGAGTATGTTCAACTGAATGTTATTACTCGGACTCGTTATTATGGGTGATTTGAGAAATAAAGCATTTGAAGTGGGGGGGAGTTGAGAGAATGGAAATAAATGGTTACGTGGGGCAAGGTGGAACATAGTCTCAATTGAGATGTTTTGTGTTAAGCTCCGTGGTTGGGTTGGGTAACAGACTTCAGCCTAAAGAAAGAGGAAAGCAAAGCACTTCATACGTTGTCATAGAATAATAGAATCATTGAGGTTGGAAGAGACCTTTGGGATCATCGAGTCCAACCATCTACCCTACTCTACAAAGTCCTCCCCTACACCATATCCCTCAGTACCGCATCTAAACATCCCTTAAACACATCCAGGGACGGTGACTCAACCACCTCCCTGGGCAGCCTATTCCAATGCCCGACCACTCTTTCAGTGAAAAATTCCTTCCTAATGTTCAGTCTAAACCTACCCTGT